>CM021103.1:706189464-706222727 GCA_007115665.2 Sequoiadendron giganteum
GATAACCCATTCAAACTCTTCATTAAAAAATGATTTACCTTCTAGCATTTTATCTTTCTTCCTCCACTTTGGTTTAGAGATTATGATTCAACCTAGACAATCTCTTCTTGAATGGGTTAACACTAGGATTTACCTTGGTGTGCATATTTTTTAAGGATAAATGTAATCCTCTCATATGCTTAAAAGATCTTAGAAAAAAGTCTTCATGCTCATACAATAGTTCCATGATGCATGCTAAATCTTCTTCTTTCAACAAATCTTTAGTTGTACACATCTTTAGGACACCTTGTTACTAATGTTGATCTAGGTTTTCTTTAGTGGTTGGTTGTAATTATAGACACCTAAAAATGTCTAGATGGATCACATTGGCTAACTAACATCATTTCGTCCTAAAACCCATCTTCTTTTCGCTTAATTAGTTAAATTAGTGTAGTTATTTAATTAATTATGTCATTTTCATCTATTAATCTAATTAATTTAATTAGGTTAATTCATCCCCTTTCATGTTAATATTTCATCTTATTAAATTAAATGCATCAAGTTATTTAATTTAAATCCATAAGTCCTCTTATTTAATTAAATAAACCTAAGTTATTTAATTAAATATCACATCACTTTCCCCTTTTCATTAAATTACTTTATTTAATGAATATCATCTAATTCCCCTTAATTGACATAATTAAAACTTTGTTTTAATTATCAATTACTAATTAAATCTAATCTCCCCACTTGCAAGGTAATATTCTAAGGGAATATTCTTCCTTTGCACGTTCCTCCAAAAAAAGAAATATTTCCATGGAATATTCCTTCCCTTTTTTGCACATTCAAACTTTCTTTTAATTTTTTAAATATTCTTTTTCCCTCACCCATGAGGATATTCTAAGAAATATTCCTCCTTTTAACAAACTCACAAGACTTCATGTGCAAGTTAAGTTGCAAGACTTCTTGTGCAAGTTTTGTAAGTATGTTTGGATTAATGTGAGCCCTTGATTAAATATCATCTTGCATTTTCAACCCTTGATGAGAATCCATGATCCATGCCTCCATATTCTTTCCTTTTTGACCATTGATTAGCTTTTTCAATCTTATCCCTTCATTTCTCATTTGTTTTCCTATAAATAAAGCACTATTTGGAGACAAATGGATCCATCTTTTCAAAGAAAACTTATGTGGTTGAAACTCACTTTCACTTGCACTCTTATTTAGCACCCATTTAGCATTTTTTTAGTTTAATTTCTTGCATCATCTTAGTTTAGCTTCCATTAATGGCTTCCATGGTAACTTAGATACATACATTTAGCATATCTCATAATTAGGGTTTCAATATTTTAATGTTAAACTTCATTTAGATTAGCTTTGCATATATCCATATCAATCATCTTAGCATATATCATGTTAAAATATCTTTCATCATGGTAAAATAGTTTTAAAACATGTTTTCATACACATCTCGCAATGGTTTCATTGGTTTTATTCAATAAAACTAATTGGAACAAGCTTATTTATCCACAGGATTAGGAAAGGTTCGCCATTCCACATCAATGTGACACCACTCCCCCAATAGGATAAGTTTCAATGTATTAGATTAGATATTTGTCAAGCTTTCATGATTTAGAATGTTAGTTTTAACAACTTCTTTGTCTCTGTTTACAGTAAATGATCTTATTGGGATTGATGTTTAGTGGGTTAAATATGCCTCAAATTCATATGGATTGAGTGTAGTTAACCTATACTATGTCATTGGTCACATTTTGGCACTAGAAGGAAGGAAAATTTTAATGTTTTGAGTTTTTTTTAAGGAATTTTACAGGTTACACCTAGAATTTTTCTTGAAACTTGTCACTTTTTTAAATCATAGAAAATTGGGCGAATTAATGCTTGAAAAATGACTATCTGGATTTTTTAGATCTCAATCTTACCGTTCTATAGCTTTTTACTGCACTCAATTTCATCTGAAAGAATTGAAAAAGATATCGAATTTTTTATTTTGTTGTGTTTTTTTTTTAAATTTTGGATTTAATATCTCAAATTCATGGTTTTCTTTCATTTTTAATAAATTCTATATTATTAATCTTGCAAAAGGTTGCTAGGTTTTGAAGATCTCATTTTAGCTTTCTAAAACACTTTACGATTTCAAAATTGATCAATATGTGAGAAAGTTGTCGTCATATCAAGTTGTTATAATCATGTTTTTAAAAAATGATGGGTTTAATATCTTAAATTCATGATTTTCTTTCATTTTTAATAAATTTTATATGATTAATCTTGCAAAAAGGTTGTTGGGTTCTGAAGATCTCATGTTTAGCTTTCCAAAACACCTTACGATTTTAAAATTGATCAAGATTTGAAAAAAATTTATTATCTCAAGTTGTTATAATCTAATTTTCTAAAATGTTTCTCAACACTTGAAAGGATAAAATGATTTAGCTTTCAAAGTTGGATAAAATTGAACCAAACAACATCACATTTGCTTCAAGTTTTGACATGCGCTTTGAATTTTTGGCTTTATTTGATCACTAACATATGTCTAACTTGTTTTTTTGGTTTTTAGACTAACTGGGTTTTGTAGGTTTGGAAAATACAACTTGAAGAAAAGAAGCATACTATTATCATTTGAACTATAATTGTAACAAGTATTGTGACACTTTTGGGGCAATTAAAACTCTTTTAAGATGCTTTTTTACTTTTCACATTTTAGGACCAAATTAAATTTATTTTGGGCTTTAAAATGAATTTTCAAATTGGTTAAAATTGAGCCCTCACACCATTTTGTTTGTTGGATTAAAATCGAACAAGGCAAACTCACACTCAATTTGGTGCTTAAAATAAACTTACCTTTTCTTTGAGGGTTAAAATTAACAAGTATTTGTCATATCTTGTGGTTTGCATTTTTTTCATTGAATGTGTATGCTCTTCTCTTGTGTCACTCAGTGATTTTGAGAATCAAAAGTGTTCCTTTGACATTTTCAATAACCACCCACATATTTCGATTTGGATTTAAAATGAACCCCATGCTAGTGTGAGGAGAAGGCATTGTGAATGCTCTCTCCTTGCTTCATACAAATTGGGAGATCAAACAAAAAATGTACTTCCTTACTTCTGTATATCTTTAGAGGGCCTACCTCCCCGCTTTGAAAGGAGGGAGCAAGCTAATAACCAAGCTCTTTCAAACCGCTATATAAAAAATGTGTTTGTGACGAAAGCCATAAACAACAGGTATGGATGCGTCATATCGACAAGTGCCACCCTTAGTGTCCACGTGACACATCAAAATCCTTTCTTAGGAAGGGACTGGGAGGCCTCTTTATTGAAATAATCTTGAGCTAATCTTGTCGTGTGAATGACCACTTTGAACGAAATTCTTTACTATGAACCAATTGTTTAGAATCCAACAACCTTTATGCTTGTTGCTGTAGGAACGATCGTTTTGAAGTCGACCCACATTTTACTATTCATTGTTGAAACAGGAAAATCCTTAGGATCTTCAAGATTTATGATTTGATGGTCTCAATAAGTGAGTGTCATGTAAGGGGGAGCCAGTGTCACCAAATCTCTAGTTGTTCACATTATCTTAGTGTTTGGAGAAATCCAAGTGGGGATTCAACAAGTAGTATCTTTTGAACCTAGGGTGGTAATTGCTTGTGAGTAAATTTAATACTTTTCTTGGTTCCAAAACATTGTAAACAAACATTCACAATCTTCCTCAAAATTTCAAACCCTTTGGTCTAAGGATGGATACCCTTTGAAATGGCCTTGATATTGATGCTTGTCCTAAGGATTTCTATCCGTAGAGATTTCTAAATTTCTTGACTTACATCTTAATCCATACTTCCCAAAGTTAACCTAGGTAAGTATGCCCTGACTTCATCCTTTTCACAAAATGGACTTTGTGAAATTTATGATGTTTTTGACATAGACATTTAGTTTTAAACTTAATCAAGACAAATGTTTGTGGTAAAAAGAAACTCATTTAAGCAAGATAAATTGACAAATTGAACCCCACATGACCATTCGGTGTCTGATCACTCCGGTGGAACAACCAAACCTCACACCCACTATCATACAAGAAAAACATTGCAGAACATTGAGTCCAAATTCTATTGTCAAAATCATTGGGTCCTATTTCCAAAATCATTGAGTCCTTAGGGTTTAATCACTTTAGAGGTATAGCATTTTTCTCACTAATTTGGTCTTGGAAAACAAAATTTCATTCCAAGTCAACATTGAGTTAAACATTTCATCCATCCTTCATCATATTTCATCCTTCACTTCACCAAACTTTGCAAAATTTTGAACACACCAACACTTTGGACTTAGACATCTATCCATTTGAACCCTAACTTGGCTACTTTGTATGTGAAAATAAATCATTTTCCATGCATTTAGTTAAGTTATTTATCATTTGTGGACTAGTTTATCTTGAAGGTCACAAATCTACCTCAAGGATTCACAAGTTCATTAACATCTTTTATCCAAACGTCAAAACATCAAACTTCTAATCAAAAGTGTTGTCCCAAAACATTTGTAAAAATCACTCTCCATATCATTCACCTTTTTCATCACCCACTGACATAATTGGTCCAAAACACCTTAGAGGTTCACTTTTGCAACAAGGTCAAAACACAAGAAAAACATGAGATGTAAACTCGATTCATACGTCATGAGTGATCTAAATCAACCAAACTATCAAAACCTTATAATACCAATTGATTATCAAAACTCACATTTATACAATCCACACATGGGATCATTATATCCTACAAACCTCAATACTACAACGAAAGTGAGTATACCCAATCTAAATTTTGGAACACCTTTCCCTATGGTATATCAAAATCAAAGTCAAAACCTACAAATCTATCAGCCAAATTATCAATACACAAGTCTTCGACAAAACAACATTATCACATCAAATCAATACACACCAAATATGAATATACCAAATACAAACTTACCAAACATGAACATATAAAATCCACATTCAATGAACTATGGGATAGATACATTTGAAAATCACACCAATATTGTTCAAAATCCAAACATTATACTAGAAACTCAATGTGTTGATCCAAATCAAGGTAACACCATGCAAAATCAAGGTTACCTAAATCAAAGCAATGTGTTTCCCAACCATAACAATGTTTAATGTCAAGTTATGATGCAAAATCTAAACATCATCCTTAATCAAAACATGGTCCAAAATCAATTTGTGCATGATCCCATACAAATACCACAAGTGTATATTCCAAATATGCTTGACCAACAACCAAATCCACTACACCAAGGGTATCAAAATCAAAATCAAGATCAAATTATGTGAGGTCAAATTTCTATACTTAGAAAATTAATTGATTTATATCACCAAGAGACATCTCCACCCCAAAATTGACACATTCCCCCATTGGTTAAACCATGTCATCAAAACATTGAGTTGTGTCTACAACCACATCAAGAACAACATCTTCAATATCAAGAAATTGGATATCAAATCAACAACCTCAACAAAAAAATCAATCACCACATCTTTAAGATGAATCACAACATCTTTAAGATGAATCACAACTAGATAAATCTCAACAAGCACAAATCTCACAAGATGACAAAGGTGAATACACTCCTTTAAGGGAGCCATTTGAATCAGCATTAAACATGTTAGTCCATGCTAAAATTATCAAACTTCTAGAAAAATTAAATGGGGGTGAACTTAGCATCAAGTTCCCATGGGATGATGATAATTCTTATTGCGAATACCATTGTACAAAAGGTCCGGATATTTCAGATTGTATCAAACTCAAAGATCTCATCCAAGACCTTCTTGATCAAGAAAAAATAATTGTTGAGGATAATGATTAATATTCAACCACTAATGATAGCAGTGATAATCTCTCCACCACAATTGTTGAAAACAATGATCAAGATCTATCCATCAATGTGCACCTTGAATATGTTTCTATCACATCCGATGATCAAATCAGCATACATCAAGAGTCACTTTTTAATCATGATCAAGACCCATCAACAATATCCAACAACGATCCTTTTCAAAAAGCATTAACATCATTTGATCCTATGATTGAAAACATTGACAATATCTACACCACCATGTTTGAGGAAAAAAATCAAGATTCATTTTCCAATGATCATGTTGACAATGTCTCTACATCACCCAACGAGTTAGAGGACATATCTCAAGAATTTATTCCAAAGCATGATCAACATCTTTCACAAAAATCTAGCAATGGTCCTTTCCAAGATATATTGACATCCTTTGACCTCATGGTTGTCGATATTGAGGGAATCCTCAACTTAACACTTGATCAAAATCCACACAAATATCGAGAAAATATTGAGCCACTTCCCATTCCTAATGAAGACATTCAAGAACCCTTTGCAAACAATCCATCATTTGAAATTGATCCATGTCAAAAACATGAACCAAAGCATATTAAAGATAACACCACACTGAGTTAAGATCAAGGATCCATATCTCCAAGATACTACCATGATCTAATGGGTATTCTCCAATCCATACAAGATGTCACAAATAATGATCATATCCATATATCATAGACTCATCCATCTACCCATGATATGCTAACTCCTAATGGACATGTAGTTGATCTTCATCCAAAACAAGAGTCTCATACTCTTGCTGTCATTACCAAGGAATGAGAGTCTCCTACTCTTAATATCTTTACACATGATCAAGGCAAAGCATAATCCATAAAAATATCAAAAATTGATCATGAAGAAGACCTCTATATGGATGGTGAATCAAAAACATTCTTTAAAGAGAAAGCAAAAATGGATCATGAGGAAGACTCTTATATGGATTGTAAAGCTTCAACATCTTTTGAAGAAGCGTCAAAATCAGACACATACTCCATACAAATTGAAGAAATTGAGTGTGAGGATATCAAGCATTATCAAAAATGAAAAAAGATAAACCATCTTGAACAACAAGGAAATGGTTTGTGAGCAGCAGAATCAAAGCATGCCAGTAATACTCCCATAATAATGGGGGCAACTTTATCTAGCACAAACACCAACATGGGGAGCACGAAGATTCCTTATGATAAAATAGCTACCAACACTTCAACCATTCATATCATGAATCATCGTCCACGTATCATTCCACCCCCTAATTGGGACCAACCAAAAGAAAGAGGTCTATATCAATGAAAAGAGAAAATTATTGAAGAAAAATAATCGGCAAAGAAAAATAAACAAGAAAAATTCAAATGGGCACCAAAGCAAAATAAAGAAAATCATCCCTATCAAACTCCATTAGTCAAAGAAACTATGGGGAAAACTCAAAAAGGGAAGTTCATCCATCAAAATTGTTCATTGTTGCAAAAGAAAGCTTCAAGAGTGACCTACAAGGTATATCGAGAACTTGGTCCCAACCGAATCTCCATATCCACCCATCATTGCTCATCATCCCGAGTTTGGAGGATCAAATATTCTAAACTCTCGACCAATCCATCTGCATCTCATATCCCTCAACACATTCCACCATCCACTTTGACGTCCATGGTATCCAACTCTCATAATGACCATGTATTGGTAACAACTCTTTATCATAAGGACTCTAAAGTCACTCTATCACGATGTACACATTTAGATGAGGTTAACTCCAATATTGAAAAAATAGATAAGAGAATATAGGGGTTACATTCAAGTGCCTATATCCTAACAAAGAAACTCCTCCAAGCAGGATATCGTTGCAACATCATGACAACAACATTTATATCAACACTAGCAGTGTTTACATCAACACCACCAGGTGATTCAACACAAGCATAAACTTTTAAAAAATAAAATAAAAATTAAAAAATCAAGAAAATAGTCAAAAGAAAAATCATCCTTTAGTGAAAATCACTTTGGTGGCACTTTGGAAAAGTGCCATGATGAAAACCTAGCAAACATGCGTCATGAGTAGAATTGAGCATCTATGTGCACCATTTCAAGTAGAAGCGTATCATCCCATCTATAATAAATCCCACATTGCATACATCTTATCCATAATAAATCCAAGAACCCTTCATTATTCAATCCATTTTCATCCCATCTAACTCATCTTGATCTTGGCAAAAGTTCGGTATGTGTTGTACCCAAAACAATTATTTTGCTTCATTAAGGCATTTTGCTTAAAATGGTCTAAACCTTGTTAAAATGATGTCAAAACTCAGTTTTAGGGAAATCAAGTATTCGCTTTTGGTCAGTGTGATGTTAAGAAGATATTGGAAAAATTTGAAAATTTTAAAAATTAGGGTTTTTGAAGCCTTGTTTTTAGGTCAAAAAATCCTAAAAATAGAAACTTGTTAGAATTGGCTGAAATTAATTTTGATTAGCTTATTTTGCATCACGATCAAAGTGGTGAAGTCAGTTTCAATTAAAATTCGGTTTAAGAATGGAGGGTAGTTTTCATTTTTTTAGGAGAAAAGTCAGGACCTCTGAGGTCGTCAATGGTAGTTGGCCAGTACCAGGTGTCAAAATCTAAGCCTGAAACTCAAAGTAGAACATTCTATGATGAAAGATGTTGAAAAAGATGCTTCTTAGCGGAGGGGATTTTGAAATGGTGAAAAGTACAAAAAATATTTTAAGTCTGGAAACACTTTCACTTTGTAACATGGGAGACGCTTGCGTAATCAACATGTAAATCAACTTTTTAGTGTTCGTACATGTGAAAATGGTGAAATATTGTCACACAAATGCATTAGCAAAAATAATGCTTCTACGTGGTCAACTCACCAACCGACACGGTGTTCGCAGCGTGTGAATTGGAGAAAAACATCAAATCTAGAGCAGTTTCTACGCCCTTGTAGCTCAGGGGCACCCTTTAATTTGGAGGCTCATATTTAGTTGTTTTTGGGTGCAAATACATTCGTTCTCTTCAGTTTTTAGTCAACTTTCTGACAAGCTATCAAGCAAGTCCATCCGATTTGCAAAACTCTGATAATCGAAGGTGGAAGCAGAAGTTACGAAGAGATTACACATCATATAGACAGTCAATTTTTTTAGTTTTTGCACCCTTGTAGCCCAGGGGCGCCCTTGAATTAGACTTTTCAGATGGATGAATTTATAGTTTTTGTTTCCAAGGGATCTCTTTTGATTCAATCCAGCTTCGCAATGCACCCATTCACAAAATCATCAGATGTGTTGAGTGATCGTGGTAGTGGTTCCAGTTAGCACGTAAAACAGAGGGTAGATAAAAATGAAAATATCAAATTGTACCTCTGTTGGCTAGGGGCACCTTGCCTTTTGGCCAGTCAAATAAGGTTTCTAGTAGATGTCATCTTCATGAGACTTGTTCGAAATCCTTCTAGCTATTCAATGAATCTATCTATCAGCGTTCGGGATCTGTTAATCGCCCGTGATTGAAGAATCTGTGCAAAATGGAGACAAGCTGAAAAATGGTTAAGGAATTTACATATTGCCTTGAAAAAGGCACCCTTCTTCTAGAGGCACTAAATGCAGTCTTCTCACTTCATCACTCCTAGGAACATTTCTTCCAAGTTGTTCCAACTATGCAGCAAGCCCGTCAGCATGCAAATCAAAGCAATCAAGCTCTCGATAATGAGGGTCAAAGTAGGGCACTTGGTTGAAATTGACAAAATGCAAAGTCACGTTAATTTCTATTTTTGCTCCTCTGCAAGCCAAGGGCGCCCTTGCATTTGGAGGTCTTAATCCAACATTCAGGCCTCACATATGCAATCATTAGGTGCGTAATTCTTCCAGCTATGCAATGGATCCAACATCCAGTTGACAAGAGTCACCATTTAACGACAGCGGCAGATTGAAGCATCAAAAGGCAAAATAAAAAAATGGTTGTATGGAATTTCTTATGAAATTACATCTCCTTGAGAAAGGTGCCCTTCATTTTGAGGCACTAGATTCAATTTTAAGAGGTTGCAACACCTAGCAGATATTTCATCAGAGTTGTTCTAGTTACATAATAAATGTGTCAGCTCAGCTCCAGCATCAATTGGACACCCAAAAGTCAGAGTTCAACAGAGGCTATTGTGACATTTTCAACAAGCTATAAAATAGGAAGTTAGCAAAATATCTCAACTTTTGAAGGAGGATGCAGGTAGAAAGTCAAAGTTTGACTTTTTGGAATCAAAAGAATATTCTAAACGAACCTAGAAAGAGAGATTTTAGTTAACTCAATTAAAAAATATTAAATTTCAGTTTTAGCATGTCAACTTTGCTAAGGGAAAATTTATTCAATATTTTAATATTGGCGCCCATTTTGAGACTCATTGCAATTCACATGTTGAGTTAAACTAAATATTGTAATATTTTAATATTTTTGAAACTCCAAGTTAGTTTCCGCTGCACAAAGTGGGGTCTAATCAGATAATTTCTTTTGAAATCAGGGTTTCTACTCGTAGTTGGCACCATAAACCTAAGATTGTCTCTATTTATTCAAGATGGTGTCCATTTCTCTCATAACAAGTTGAAGAATAAACGAGTTTTCTCTTGTGCAAGCATTCAAAGGTGCCATAGTTATTGTAGATACAGGTCCAGAATAATCCACAAACTTCACACAAGCATGGTGATTTTGACATAATCAGAAACATAAAACTTCTCTTTTGTCTTAATTTCTTCTTTTCTTGTCTTATGTATTCTTCACATGTCCAAGAATTCAATGAATTTTGACAATTTTAATCATCTGGGTTGGTTGTGCACGACTTTCTCTACAAAACCCATGTGATCAAATTTTTCAAGAAAAATTACCTCGAAGCTTCAAATCTCGAAGCTTTGCTTTTATCAACTGAAATTCCTTTGCATGGTGGAGTTAAAGACAATATTTTTCAAAACAAAGGATCTAGGTTTGTTTGAAATCATCTTCTGCACAAAACCCATGTTCTAGATTTTTTCGAGAAAATCAGCCCCTACTGCCCTCAATTGCTTTTTTCAAAAAAGTCTTTGCATGTCAATCTAAACGGCATTTTTTTTAATTTCTGGCGTTGTGAGTTTGTTTAGAATTATTTTCTGCACAAAGCCCATGTCTCAAAAAATTTCATGAAAATTGCCCACCGATAGGCTATTTTTAGCCTCATCAGGAGTGATTTTCGGATTTCTGAAGAAAGTTGTCAGAACATGGTTGTGTTTACAGTCAATAGGCGAGTTTTTCAAAATGTAGTACACTAATCAAATTCAAGACCAAGTTGGTCTTAATTCATGATTTCATCGGAACAACTGACACAAATTTGCATAAAGTGAATCTAGAAGTTGACTTTAAAGGGTCAAAGATAAGTTCATATGTAATTCAAAGCATCATAGAATCTGGGTTGCTAGAGGTAGATTCACTGCCTTTTTAAGTTTATTGCATAGAATTTGTGGTGTCTTGTGTAAAGCACTACAATTCTGCTACCCGAGAAATTCAATCAGTAGATGGACGGGTGATTTACAATCTCAAGCCCCAGGATATTGAGAGGTGTTTTGGTATTCCTCAGCATCTGAACAATCGAGTCATTACCATGGATATGTGTGAAAAATCATTCAATACTGATAAGGACATGTGTCAGAATAAAATGGCGGAACGATGGCTAAAAGAAAAGAAAAGTAAATTTCCAAACAATGTGGGTCACGGAGAATTCAAGGATGGATATGCGATTTTGATCACTCTTCTTAATCATGTTTTTGGTCACATAGATGCTCACAAATTTCAGCCTTGGATGTACTACATCATTGCTCAGATTATTCCCAAGCAAGAGCACTATGATTGAGCTTCTTTGATCAGCGACGCTCTCCACCAACAGATTACCAATTTCCTGGTTGTGCACAAGTTTCACATGTGTTTGTACCTCGTATACCTAATTGCTTACCAAGGCCAGTTTAGAGGGTTGAATACAATAGGGATTCTCAATGTATAGAAAGTTCATCAGTATTATGACCAGCTTGAGTTGACAAAGTCTGAGCGACATTTCAAGCGTGTGCAGGAAGCATTCTTGATGTACACAATAAGGGACCTAGACCGAGAGTTGCATGTTCATATCTCAATGGTTGCCAGAGAAGCAATGGTAGAATGGGAGGGTTGGTTCATTCAGTTCCCTAATTATACCTACATTCATGTCTACGGATATGCAGGAAGTCCAACCATGCTACCTTGTTATCCTTCAGATAAGATAGTTTTCATGGAATTTATGAGGCAATTACATGATGTTCACTTGCATCTTCACCCCAAGCGCAAGACAACTGCTAATTTTCCACTACAAATGGGAATCTATGGGTGCAAGATAATAGTTGATGCCAAGGTTGTAGGCAATGAGTTAGCAATAATTAATCTTAAATACCTTGTTGATACACGTTCATATGACCCTTGGGGTTTTTACTCAACACGCCTTAGCAATCTCTCTTATCACAAGCCTTCTATGGAGGATTACTGGGTCAACTGCGAGA
Organism: Sequoiadendron giganteum; assembly: GCA_007115665.2. Lineage (NCBI taxonomy): Eukaryota > Viridiplantae > Streptophyta > Pinopsida > Cupressales > Cupressaceae > Sequoiadendron > Sequoiadendron giganteum. The sequence continues at coordinate 706,201,876 of CM021103.1, forward strand.
ACATGTTTGAGGTGCTCCAACGTAGTTACAGCAGGTTCACCCTCTCACAGATGTGTGTCTTCATGTCAGATGATGTGGGAGGATTATTATATGATGATAGCAATACTCTTCTCAATTCTTCGGAGAACAAGTTGATATGTAGCCACTTCCAGTTGTCGATTGGTTTGCCAAGGAATACTCATTTTTTAAAGAAATATCAAGCAGAGTTATTCAAAAAAGTATACTCTACTTGGATAGCAAGAAAATAAGGAGGAAGTCATGCCAATTATAAAGTAGCCACCGATGGAATCTTTACTACCATCCTCATCAAAACCAAAACAAAACAAAAAGGAGTAACCCTCCTAAAGAAAACAAATTGTCTAAGAATACAAAAGGGAAGGCACTTGTTGCAGAAACACATATGGAGGTAGCCATGAATACAATTCAGAGCATGCCAAAGCCATAGGTACAACCTCCTTTTCCATCACCAACACCACAATGACCTTCAGTTCCAATTCACATTGATTTGGACTTGGATTCGCCATCGCGTAGCAATACCTCTACAAATTCCCACTCATTAGGTTTTCCTATGACAAGAACTGATCCTTCTAGTGAGATTAGTCGAGACTCGTCTTGGCTTGAGATTCAGTTGAGCAGGAAGAGCAGGCAACCATCCTACAAATTGGACCTCTCATATTTTGATCATGTCTACCAAGACACACTAGATAAGAGGATAAAGAAGTAGGTTCATGTAGACAAGAACACTAACAAGGAAATCATAATAGAGATCGTCGCACCCCCAAAGGACAAGAACTTGAATGAGGTTGAAGTTGAAGACTTTGAAGTGATAAAGGTCAACCTTGGTAAAATCACATGCCAAATAGAGGTTGATTTCATTCAAGTTGCAATGGACAACATTAAGGATAGAGTCATAAAGGACAGAGAAGACAAAGCAACCCTCAAAGCTGAAATCTAGCAGCTTCGTGAGTATATCTCTAACCTCATACATAACACTGAGAACATCCTCGCCTTGCTCCTGTAGATGCTAAAGCTTCAAGCAAAGCAAAATCAACTTAATCAATTTGTTGTATACAAGAAGCACCTAAAAAATTGGGAGGATGATTTTGTCACAAGGAGTCCCTTTGTGCTTGCAAAGTTATACTAGTTGAGGTATAATGCCCACAAAATTTGTCTACAACTTCAGGAATCAGAGCAAGAGCTGGTGGTTGACAAACCAAAAGATGAAATCATGATCTCTCACCTGAGGATGGCATATGACTAAGTCACCGATGAACAAGATAAGGAAGCTATTTTTACTTGGAGAACACAATTAATCTTCAAGGAAAAAATACAGGAGACAATGGATTCAGAGTTGGCTGAGAGAAAAGAACAAGTGACTAGTGCACTTCGATACGTGAGAACTTTTGTATCTTGAGTTCCTTTCCTGTATCAACTTGAGGGTGGTGAGTATGTTGAGCTCATTGATTTTCAGTCAAGTTGTGGGTGCTCATCCATGGTATTTTTAGTGGAGATTATCTTGGTTATAAGTTAGATCAACTTATAGTCATGTCAGCATTATTTGATGAGGCGGTTAAGAGTAGAGGAGAACTTTGGAGTCAGATGACAGGCAGCAAGGAGATGCTATGAAGACACAGTGTGCTGGAGAGAAGTATCAGTGCATCAGATGGTGATGCAGTCAACAACCTCATGGAGGGGTTGCTCGCTCGAGATCACAGTGAATGAACTCAAGATCAGGATGTCCCACCTTTTTAGGATAGACATCACATGCAACAGTTAACTCAACACCTCTTTTTGAGTTAACTTATTATTCCACATCTCATGTACGTCTATTTTGGAATCTCCTATGTACATATGGATTTTTCATTTAGTTTTCATTCTCTATTAACTGATGTTACTTATCAATTATAATCCTTATCAATAAGGGCTTGCGTGTTGCACAGGCCCATTTGATTTAGTTTGTTCCAATTAGTTGATGGTAGCTTTCCAATTAATTGTATAGTTGCATACAATTAGGTTTAGCAATAAAATGTCGCATGCTCGCGAGACTGTAGTTAACTCAAGGTGATTTTAGGGTTCCCTACACCTTTCATGTCTATAAATAAGAGCTCTTCGCTCATTTGTAATTAGCTTTTGCACGTGATAGTAATATATGTTGAGCCACCTTGCCTAAAATATTATTGTTCTAGTATTTGATCACGAGCTTTTACTATTATAATAAATAGTCGAGCCACCTTTCCTTAATGTTATTATTATGGTGTTTTTTTCAAAACTTAGTTAAATGGGGTTGCTAGTTTGATCGTTTATTGTATGTGTGTCTTACCAATGCAATTTTTTGTCCTATTTTTCTACCTTGTGTTGTGTTAATAATTGTTCATTCAATATACACCTCAGATAGGGGTCCCTCCTTAGAAATTTAGGAGGAATAGTTATCGTCTAAGTGTCATTACAGATAAGCTTGTTGCATATCTACGCCTCGAATAGGAGTTCCTCCTCCTTGGAAATTTAGTAATTGAGGTTATCATTTGATGTCATGCCTAATAAACTTCATAGCAACCTATGCCTTAGATAGGGGTCCCTCCTCCTTGGAAATCTTGTTGTAGAGTTTATCGTATAATCACATTCCTGCTCCTAATTCCTCATGCTCTTTTTTTCTTGAGGGAATAGGATAGTTTAAATATTTTAGTTTTAGTTGTGGTTAAGATCTATAAAACTAGAGAAAATTCTTAGCTGTAACATTCTTGGTTTGCTTAACCTTGTGTCTCTTCCAGCTGAGTCAAAAAGATAGGATTTTGGAATACTTTACTTTTACGCATATCAACAAAAGAGGGAGCTTCCCCTCCTAATTTGAAGAGCAGTCATTATGAACTGTGCATAGGTGTCCATACCAAGTCGCACTCCAGAGGTGCTAATTGTTACACCAACAGTATGTACGTAACACTTGCTTATGGTAAACATCTTGACATGGGTCACTATCATTGGCCCTATTCTAACCAACATTATTTGAGCCATGAGGCATTGTACAAAGAGGCATACTCTATCCAAACATGCTATCTTATCATAAGATAATCCTTGGCATATCATTCCATACATTGATAGATATTGGGGATAGATACTTACATCTTGTTTTGAGAATAAATCTTGAGCTGTATCCTATAAATTACGTGATGCTATAAACATTTGCAAAACACAAAATCAAATTGGTCAGATCATTCATAAGCATAAATCCAAATCACTATCCCACGACACATTTTGATGAGAAGATGTTCCTTATCAAGCTTTATCTTTTATCAAACATCAATCCAAATAATCCATATCAGTTGAATCTACCTTACACTTCAATGTCACATCAAATCATTCAAACAGATTTTGTTCCAAGCCTAGCTTCAAAATCTTGATCTATCTTATCCAATCAATCCATCATCATCTCAAGATACGTCATTTCCCAATATTTATGTTGTTCAACACTATCCTTGCATTCTTGTGCATCCTCAACAATATTATCACTATCATTAATCTATCAATCAGATCAATCAATCCAAGCTTGTCTTTCGAAAAAATCCCAAAACAAGTATCCATGCACTCGTCAACATCATGTGAAAATTCCAAAACATTCAAAACACATCAAAATCAAAAACATTGCCATGTCGAACTATGTGGTCTTTTTGTGTGTGATGTAGGCAAGGCAAATCTTTGATCAGCCCTCAAGGCCCCTAGAATAGTCTTTTAGGTTAGGTTCTTGGTCGAAATTCGAAAAACCCTAAACATTCAAAAAATTCAAAAACCTCTAAACATTCAAATATCAAAAAATCCCTAAACATTCAAATATCAAAAAACCCCTAAACATTCAAATATCAAAAAACCCCAAAACATTTGAAAACTTATAAAATCCCTAAACATTTAAAAAATTGAAAATCCAAAACACTGGAAAAAATTGAAAACCCTAAACAACCTCAAATAATCGAAAATATAAACATTTACATAAACTCTCAAAACAACCAAAAATAGCCTCAAAACATTTTCAAAATACCAAAAACATTGAAATATTCCAAATAAACCCAAAACCATCCATCCCATTTCACTTTCAACCGCAATAAACCTTCACCTATAATAAATCGATCGTCACCTTTAACCTTTGGCAAAATAAGTATCTCAAGTCATCAAGTGAGAACCTAATTGTCAAAATCTAAAGTCTAAATCATAGGTAAATGAGTCAATGAAGTTTGTATCAATGAATTATCACACACCTCATCCTAATCAAAACACTTGATCAACATGTCCTAGGATGTATCCTTCTTGTGATGGGATCGGTATTAGAAATCACCTTGGCTATATTTAAACTAGAAAGAGATATAGATAACACTGATTGTGTTACTTTGATCTTTTATTATGATTTATCTTAGTGAACCATTTTGAAGAACTCTCAATGATGTCTCAATGATTTAGAGAGAAAGGAACGGGGCATCGATCATTATCTTTTGTTTTTTGTACTTGTGGGTATTCTTGTAAAATAATCTTGGTGCATACTTTCTTAGTTGTGTGTAGGGAAGTTGTTTGGAGTAGATTGTTGACTATTACGTATGCTTTGGTTTGATGTATTATGAACTAATAAACTGCATTCCAATGAGGTTTTTGAATGTCAAGGTGTGAACAAGAACTATCCTATTTGTTTTTAGAGTCAAAATCCATTACACTAGATACGATGACATCCTTGTTATCAATACCTTGATGCATCATGTCTATGTTTTATATCAAAAATATGGAATGACGAAAAAATCCCAATCCTAAAATATGAGAAAATAATCATCCATATCTCATCACCATACCTAATAAAGTCTTGATGTATCATGGTCTTGTTGGAATTCTAAATCAATCTCTAAATAAATGGTTAAATCCATCCATCTTATTCTTCTTATTCTTCTACCCTACTAACATTTCTATCCAAGCATCGAATCTATGCGATCCACATCAAAATATACATGAGGCTACCCATAGCCGATGATTGTCTATACATCCCAAAATATGTCTACGTCAATATCTGAGATAGCACGCCAAAAATCCCTCTTCCATTGGGGCACAATGGGGCACCAATATCATCTTCAGCTCAACAATTTGAAAAGTTGAAACTCTTTGATTCAAAAGCAACCTGAAATCTAAAACATCTCAAGCATAAGTCTAATTTTCACTTATCATAAGCCTGATCGGAACACTTTATTCTCCGAATGATCTCTCAAGGGGGCAACCAACCATCTTTATATCGATATCAAATCATCTAACGAATTTTGTTCCTAGCCTTGCTATCAAATTTTGGCATCAAATCTATCAAATCAACCATCATTGGGATATATTGTTCCCTATAAATCCTCGTGTTATTCAACACAATCCTTGTATTGTTGTGAATTATCAACAATGTCATCAATCAATCAATCAATCAGATCAATCAACTTTATCTTGGCTATCAACATCTCAAAGAGATCATCGATATCCATTTTTGCATCATCATCAACATCAGTCTTTGAACCAATGCAACAAGTACATTGCTTCAAAGAGGGGGAAAATGTAGACACATAAAATATCTCAATGGATTACATTGGCTAACTAACATAATCTCATTCTAAAACCCATCCTCTTTTCGCTTAATTGGTTAAATTAGCCTAGCTATTTAATTAATTATGTCATTTTCATCTATTAATCTAATTAATTTAGTTAGGTTAATTCACCCCCTTTCATGCTATCATTTCATCTTATTAGATTAAATACATCAAGTTATTTAATTTAAATCCCTATGTCCTCTTATTTAATTAAATAACCCTAAGTTATTTAATTAAATATCATAGCACTTTCCCCTTTTCATTAAATCACTTTATTTAATGAATATCATCTAATTCCGTTTTAATTATCAATTACTAATTAAATCTAATCCCCTCCACTTGCAAGGTAAAATTCCAAGGGAATATTGTGGGTGGAAGGGAGGTCATCCCTCCAAGGTGGCAGAGTAGATGGAAGCTAGTAGGGTCGAGTTGGCAGGTGAAAGGTGTAAAAGCTTGTCCCCTAGCAAGTCGTACGGGCTCAAGTTGGCATCAACCTAGGCATCATTACCATGCATTGTTATCAATGCAAATCACAGGTGGGATACAGTCCTTATGGAAAGACACCCAACATGTATGGAGGTGTCCTATTAGCCAGGGTGATGACAATATGGAGAATAATGAGGCTGCCTTAAGTATGGTATGCTTTTTAGTTTTCTCATTTCATTTTTGCGCAAACGAGTGGTGAAGGAAAGGTTTATTTTGAGATAGAGGCAATGCATGGACGAAGATGGGTGGAAGGTCGAATTTCATCATAGAGGTATCATTGGATGGACTAGATAGGTTCGGGGTGGACACCCCAATCTCGTTGTTGTTGAAGGCATAGTAGGCTTCCTTCAAGGAAGTGATTGATCAACATTTGAAGCACATTTTTTTGAATATTGATCCTTTGATTGTTGTTGCAGTAAAGATGATTTTGGGCATGAGTCACCTAGACAGCAAGGAGTACGAGAGGGATAATTTGCATGTCTCCTTACATTTCCTGGGTTCTCTTCTGGACAACAAAGTATCCAAGTATGAGGTGAAATTGTTGATGGTGAAGCTCTTCAGGACCAACCTAGAAGAAGGATTTGATGAGGTGCTAAGGGTAGTGATAGAAGGAAAGGGTGCTCTACAGCCTTGCAACTTGGATCTTCTGCACACAGACAAAGCGATGAAAATTTACCCCTTCCTCTTGGATTTGCGTGGTTTGGCCCTCGTGAGGCATAGAATGGTGGTGGCAGTTGTAGCGGAATACCTGAAGAAATTATTTAGATTGATGGTGGCAGGTGGCATCGAGTGGGTGAAGGATTTCAAGGCCTTTGCAGAGGCCAATTGCTTCTCGTGGGTTGGTGCTATGTGCTGGGGTTTGGTACTTTTGGGATGGTAGGGTTTTCTGGTTATTCGGGTGAATTAATTAGTTTGTATAGTTTGTTTCTAAACGTTAATTAGCTATATGATCATATCATTAGTATGTTTATGGGGTGGTGGGTAGGGTTTTTGGATGGTTGTGGCTCTCTACATTCCTCATTTGAGGTAGCCAATATAGTGGTGGCTTTCAGTCAAGTTTTTGGATGGATCGACTTCTATAATCTTGCATTGTAGATGTTTGTAGTTTTGATAAATTTATTAATAAAATAATCCTCTTACCTATCAAAAAATAAATTACAAGGGAATATTCCTCCTTTGCACATTCCTCCAAAAAGGGAATATTCTCGTGGAATATTCCTTCCCCTTTTTGCTCATTAAAAATTTGTTTTAATTTACTAAATATACTTTTTCCCTCACCCATGAGGATATTCTAAGGAATATTCTTCCTTTTAACAAACTCACAAGACTTCATGTGAAAGTTAACTTACAAGACCTCTTGTGCAAGTCTTGTAAGTGTGTTTTTTTGGATTAATGTGAGCCCTTGATTAAATATCATCTTTCATTTTCAACCCTTGATGAGAATCTGTGATCCATGCCTCCATCTTCTTTTATTTTTGACCATTAATTAGCTTTTTTAATCTTAGCCCTTCATTTCTCATTTTCTTTCATATAAATAAAGCACTATTTGGAGACAAATGGATCCATCTTTTTAGAGCAAACTTATGATTTTGAAACTCATTTTCACTTGCACTCATATTTAGCACTCATTTAGCATATTTTTAGTTTAATTTCTTGCATCATCTTAGTTTAGCTCCCATTAATGGCTTCCATGGTAACTTAGATGTATACATTTAGCATATCTCGTAATTAGGGTTTCAATATTTTTTATCTTAAACTTCATTTAAATTAGCTTTGCATATACCCATATCGATCATCTTAGCATATATCATGTTAAAATAGCTTTCATCATGGTAAAATAGCTTTAAATCATGTTTTCATACACATCTCGCAATGGTTTCATCAATTTTCTTCAATAAAATTGATTGAAACAAGCTCATTTATCCACGAGATTGGGAAAGGGTCGCCATTCCACATCAATGCGACAACACTCCCCCAATAGGATGAGTTTCAATGTCTTAGATTAGAGGTTTTTCAAGATTTCGTGATTTAGAATGTTAGTTTTAATGGCTTCTTTGTCTTTTTTACAGTGAATGATCTTATTGGGATTGATGCTTAATGGGTTAAATATGCCTCGAATTTGTATGGATCAGGTGTAGTTAACCTATACTATGTCATTGGTCACAATAATATATGCCATTCTTGTTTACTTTAGCATCTTCTACTAACCTGTCTCTCTTTGATGTTTATATCCTCAATTCATATAGATTAATTTTCTCATCTTCATTATTACTTTGCATTTTGTAGATACTTTTTGGCATAATCCTCGATGCAATTATTATATTTAGTTGTACCATTGTTGTCCCATATCTTAATATACTTTGATAACTTGGTCCACAAGCCATCATCATTAAACAAATATTGAATCCCAAGAGAAAAGTCGCAAAATAAATTACACATGTTAGTAGTCTTGTTCATATCATCACACAAAGTGGCTCACACGCTTATGAAGGTTAGATTAATACTAGGTGTAGGATCCTTAAAATAAAGTGTACATTAAAAATCTATTTTTAGCTACTACCATTTTGAGTCTTTCGACATACCTCCTTGTGGAAATAACACATTTGTGTGTGTGCATAAACTTATGCATCCACAAATTTTGGTCAAAATTCTAACCCACAAGACCCCATGCAATCTCATAATTAGAAAGGTGTGTGTGTGTTGACACTCATGTTTATATTGTAAATATTAATTTGTGCACAACCTTATAAATATACAAAGAAATTTGGATTTAAAGTCAAGTTAATTTGTAATAGTAATAGTGGTGTGTCTCCCACCAATGGGTAAATATATTCCTTTAAGTGTATATGAAGTGATTTTGAGATGGTCTAGTTATTCAATCAACACACTTTGCCTTTTTGCACAATAATTTTGTGGGCGATATGGACTAACTTTAGTAATATTAGACATGAATCTAATACTTTATTATTTCATTAGGATTTATGATAGTATGCACTCTACATTTTAATTTATTTGTGTTCTAATAATAATCTTATTTTAGTGATAAGAAAAAAATCTTATGCATATAAGTATGCACAAATTGTAAACTTGCACAAGTTTATCTTGTCAACTCATAGTCACTATTAACTATTTTTTAATGCATGTAATAGACAATAGTTAACACCTTTTTATTCTACATAGAGATCTACATACTATATTTCTTCAAAAGCACACTTAGAAAGTTTAAGACCCTCCTTTTCGTCCATATTTTGTCAAAGATAAGATAGTATAATACTAATCTAGATAAATGGCACATAATAGATAGATTGGTAGAACTTCAATAATTTAATTCATTCAGTATTTATTATAACAATTAGGTAGTCCAACTCAATATAAATGTCTCAAATCTATATGTGTAGTTTTTAATGAATTTCAGTCTCACAATAATGAAGTGCGTGTGATCTACTTAACTAGATTGCAACTATGCACACACACCTAGTTAACTAACATATGACTACAAATGACTACACTATAATTCAATTTAATTAGTTATAATCTAGTGTAATGTAGATATAAGACATGCATGGGCCATTAGGCACCCTATAGCCATCTCTTTAGTTGTACAACAAGATCAATTTTTGATGTACTATCCCAAAGCAATAAACCATCATGAGTAGGTTGTGTGCATTCCTTTTTTCCTTTAGTGACTATAAATATTATCCACATATTGCTTTTCAATGTGGATAGAATCCAAATATATCAGACCTTGTGCAAGGTATAGGGGTATGATATGTTGATGTTTTTGGTAGCTTCAGGAGGAAAGCCAAAAGTTAGGTCGACTCAAGTGAAATCACATACATAAATTATATTTGCTAGGTCGGCTCAAGAGAAATACAAGTTAGAATTAATTATATATTTGTTGGGTCGGCCAAATCACAAATCATAAATTATATTGGCTGGATTTGTATAAATAGAAGGAAGATTCTTCTCATTCAATTATTAATTAAATTCATTCATTTCTTTGTGACTAAGAAGAAAATTCACTACTCAAGAAGGAGGTCTATTTCTGCTCAAAAATTCAAACTACTCTAGTGCTCGTTTATATTATTGTATTATGCCTTCTTGGCATGATTCTCAAGTGCAATTTTTTTTGGACTATTGTATCTGATATTTTATTAGTAAATTATTGTTGGGATTTTCTCCCTTGAGTAGAAGGTTTTCCCAGGGTAAAATCATTGTGTTTGAACACTGTTCTATGTGTATTTCTCTACTTATTGTTCACATCTGATCTAAAAACAACATGATATCCTTCTTGTCATCATTCTCAAAGCCTATTATCTTGTTGTACCCAAAATAAATTTTTGGCATTTTGCTTAAATTGAGGATAAATCATGTAAAAATTCCATCAAAAGTGTGTTTTAGGTCAAACTAAACATAAGGTTTTTATGTGTTTTTGTCAAGGAACATATGGTTAAAATTTTGGAAATTTGAAAATTAGGGTTTCGTGCCCCTATTTTTAGGGAAACTCCCAAAAATAGGACCTTCATGGAAATGATTGAAAATGGTTTTGATAGGATTAATCGACTTCACGATCACACTGATCAAGTCAGAATCATCAAAAAACATGTTTTACTTTGGTGGGTTATTCTTATTTTTCAAGAACAAAGTTAGGAGCTCCACAACCATAAATGGAAGATTGACTAGTACCAGGTGTTGAAAGCTAAGCTTCAAAAGCTTCAACGAAGAATCCATGGCGAAAAAGGTTGAAAAAGATGTTTTTCGATGAAGGATATTCTCAAAATGGAAAAGGCTAAAATTTGGCTAACTCTAGAAGGTGGGCGCCTTACTACCAAGGAGGAAATATAGTCAACAGGTCAAAAGGCACCCCTCTTGAAGAAAGGCACCCTCTGATCTCAAAGGGAAAATGCAGTCATTTGACACATTCAAAGCAGTCATCTTCTTCTCATTCGTGTTGGCTACTCAATGCATCGTCAAGCAAGATCATCTAATTCATAAATCATTAGCAAACATCAACAGAAAATGGAGATGTTGGATGAAGAACATGCTAAAATGAAAGGAAATTGCTAAGTACAAAAGAAAAGCACCCCTCTTAAAAAAAGGCACCCAGTATTTAAGGCACGCAGATGTAGTTAGTGTACTCAACGACCTCCAGGATGATCTTCCTCGCTTTGACCGATCTCAACAATGAAACCATCAGTGAAGGCATCTGACAACTAAGTTATCTAATGACGGAGATCAAAGTAGGTAGTTTACAACATAGATATGATCAGTCAACAAGCCAATAATGCCCTTGCTGGCCAAGGGCACCCTTGGATTTGAAGGACTTAAGCTGACCTTGAAAAGCTAAGAAGCCAGTCGTCCTTTCCAGGACTAAGTTGGCTACTCAATGCACAATCAAGTAAAGCCATCTAACTTGTCATTCAATGGCGACTTCAAATCAAATCACAGAGGTTATAAGTGATGAAGATGAAGAACAACCATCAAAATTGACTAAGGAAAAGCTAAAAGTACCCCTCTTGGAGAAAGGCACCCTTCAATCTAGAGGATCAAACTCATTTTTTTTGAGTTAATGACTCCTAGGCATATATTTTCAATATGGTTTTGCCTCGACAACAGATTCGTTAGCAATTGTTGAAGATCAATTGAACGACCGAAAGCAAGGATCAAACAGAGGCACTTCAACCTGGGAAATGATGAAAAATATGTTCAACACTTAAGAAAGGATTCCTAAAAGGTCAAAGGCAATATTTTAACTCGAGTTAAGAAATTTTGGAGGCAAAAAGAGGCCAAACGCTCCACAATCAGTGGAAATCAACTTTTAAACTCCAAATCAAGCTTAAGTCATGAGTTGGCACCCATACCTGATGGATCTAGACTTGAATCGTTATATAATAGAGTTAGGTGCCCCTTTTTCATTATTTCTTTTTACAGGTTGAAGATCGAAACAACAAATTTCTCTCAAGGATGTCTTTTTCAGATCTAACAACGGTTTTGGACCGTTCTTCAATATTTTTTGAAGATCAGTGGCAAAATGGGTTTTCTTCTCGGAGGTTGAATTCAGAGGTAGATTTTTGCAAGGAGGTAGATAATAAATTCCAATCCATCTCTTATCTACTTCCTCTCTTTTTTCTTACAATTCTTGCATGTCACCGAAAACAATAGGCCACCTCAGCTCTGGTCAATTGGGTATGATCAGCATAATTTTCCAATGAAACCCTTCTTTTTAGATTTTCTAGAATCAAAAAACTTGCTGCCCCTATTTTTAGGGATTTTTTTCTAAAAAAGTCTCAAAATCAATAATCTAAGGAACTGGGTTTGTTCAGCATTGAAGCATGAACAAAACCCACGTGCCAGATTTTTTCGGGGAAAATACTTCTCAACAGGCGCTATTTTTAAGGGTTTCCAGAAATAGTCAAAACAAGGTCGTGTGCATAGTCGATCTTTAAGTCTTTTAGAATGTAGTACTCCAAGGTACAATACACTACCAAGATGGTCTTGTACCATGATTATCTGAAAACGACTCACACAGACCTACATCAGAAGAACCTAGAGGTCAATTTTGAGGATTTGGAGGGCATAAATCAAATCACATTGCAAAACATAGAAGAATCTAGGTTTTTTCAAGTTGCATCCATTCTTATCACATTACAAAGTGTGGAGCTTGTAATTGCTTGAATTAAGCATTACAATCTTACCACAAGAGAAATATGATGAGTGGGTGGGAGAGTGATCTACAGTTTAAAGCCGAATGACATTGAAAAATATTTTCTATTCCGCCATGCCCAACCAACAGGGTCATATCTATGAGGGAATGCAGAAAGGAATTCAAAGCTTCAAAGGACAAGTTTTCACTGAAAATGGCCAAATAATGGTTAAAGGTAAAAAAGGCCAGCTTGCCCAAATTGGTTGGGCGAGGAGAATTCAGAGATGAGTACATATTTTTAATCATTCTACTTAGCATAATCACTAGACAAGAAGAGGGCAATCATTTTCAGCCGTGGATGTTCTATATCATTGGTAAGATTATCAACAAAAGAGAACATTATGACTGGGCCTCTCTTATCAGTGACACGCTCCACCAACAAATTATCAGGTTTCTAGAGGCTCATAGTTTCCACATGTGTTCCTACCTGGTATACCTGATTGGCTTCCAAGGTGAGTTCAGGACACTAAACACTATGGGGACCTTAGGTGTGTAGAAGGTCCAAGAATACTTTTCGTGTCTTAATTTTACTCAAGTGGATGACACTTCAAAAAGATAAATGACCTCTTCATCATGCACACCATACGAGAGCTTGACCATGAGATGCACATGTGTATATCACCTGATAGGTTGTCGTTAGGTCCTACTACTTCAGAATATAGAATGTTAGTTAGTTGACCGGGCAGTGTCCATAGTAGTTTGCAAAATAAGATCATTCAGATAACTCATCTTAGATTTTTTGTTTTTCTTTAAAATACTGAAATCAATTTTAGTCTAAGGCCATTTGAATTCTTATCTGGAAAACAATTTATTCTAGGAAAATTGAAATACTTAAACTAGAAAGCATAAGATAACTAATTTAGAAAGTATCATAACTAAACTAGAAAGCATAGAGATAAGCAAACCGAATAACTGATAAACTACAAAAGTGGAAAAATAAGTAAACACACTATAAAACATTTTCTTAAACAGTAAAATATTCTAACAACTATGAAGAATAACTCATACTAACTAAAAAAACAATTGTGTTCTGAAACTTCAGACTCAAACAGACTTAAGTACTTCCTACTGAACAGTTATTTATGTAACAACTAAAACAACATAATAGTAAGTACTTATCTATTTAAACTAACTTCCCTCAAGTGGCTAGCTTGTGGGTCAACACTTCATTCTCAAATCACATAAACTACAGGTTCTAGAGTCCTTCCATTATAAACAGTTATCATCCATAGTTCAACAACTTAGCAGTTGATAGAAGAAAGTGTTTTCATTCATCAGTATTCAAAAATCATATAAACAACATAATGTTACTATTCAGTCTTATTCATCCATTTTGAAATTACATTCTTATAGAAAAACTTATAACTAAATCCTAGATTCCAGATGGCATGGATAGCCATTGAAAAATTATTTTAACAACTTTAACTAACTTCCATACCTTTAAAACTCATAAACGTAGAGAAGGCTCGAGACGAGCCATGAAGTTTTTGGTAACAAAAATTAAATAGACAGTAACTAAATCTTCGGTTCATCAGCCTGAGATTCAGGAGGAGGTTCACAACATCTATCTTTCACCATACTTAAGGCACGTGTTGGCTCAACATTTTGTAACAGCTGCTAGATGACAAGTTATTCCCTACAAAAACACTCAAGTCAACCCATTAAACCTATATTGGCAAATTTCCTCAATTGATCATAAGAAATAAAGTTTGCATAATTTTCCTTAAAGATAAGCAATTATTTCTCCTAAAGCCCAATAAATTGGCACGAACTTAGGATTGAACTTGTAAGAATAAGCTTTTCTATTTTTATTATGATGAGGTTATTTTTACCTCATCATTTCCTCCCCCACCTAATTCCTGATAGGTCCTCCTGTTCCATAGTTATAACCCTGAGTTTTATTCTACTCCTCATATATGGCATTGAGATCATGTTCCTCTCTTCTTGTTGCATCAAAAGCTACAGGGTCATGGATGAACCCTCTGTGAAATATCACATTTTCTCTCCATTCATTAAAAATTCTATTATTCTGATCAGTTGAAATATTGAAAGCAAGAGGTGGATTAAGTAGCAAAGGAGGCATGTATCTCATTCCCATCCAGTTTGTCTTAAGGGTTCTTAGGATTTTGACCAAAGCATCAGCTCTTCTAAAAGACCACCTGATATTAAGAGGGGAAACAACCTCTCTTTTCTTGAGGTAAGCAGGTAATGGAGTGAACCTCTCTTCACAAGCGTCCATGCTTTCCCAATCAATTTTTTCCCATGCTTCATAAAATTATTGTAACACTGTCTGAGGCTGTCGTCATACTTTTCTTTCATTTTGTCATTAATCAGGAGAGATGAAAAGGTGTCTTTGAAACCTCCAGGCCTAGAATTTGGTGACCTTATTTGGAGACCTATTGTCTTTTCTGCCTGTGCAAATTCTTTTGTACGCTTCTGCCAATGAATCTGGTTTCTCATGGTAGACAATAGGGCTCTTAATTCTACTTCTCCAACAAACGGGTTGATAAAGAAATCAGTCTGATTCTCTAATAATAAATCATGCAAAAAGAACTCACAAATCAAATCTTGATCCTTAGGGGTTGACTCTACAAATATCTTAATAAATTCTTTTTCATTGGGTTCATAAGGCTAATCATTGTAGATTCTAAATAATTTCCATCTTATCCACTGTTCATTTAAAAACATGGAGTACACTCTAGATGGCCTTCTACAAGATAACAGACAATCAATTAATTGAAATGTATCTTGTTTTCCTCTTTATGCCCTGTGAAATGAATCCCTCAAAAGTACCAATTCCTTCTTTAGCCTATAATTCTTAGTTTGAATATTTCTTAAGAAATAACACTTTTACATCCATTTCATTAGCATTGGGGGAATGTGAACCTGGAACCAATCATTTATAACCGGCTTAGTTTGAATTTCTTTTGATTCCATCTTTGGTTTCACAATGCATTCTGCCAAGTCTTGTTCCAGATCTACAACTCTGCTGATGGAAGCATTTAATTCTTCAATTCTTGTTTTCCTGTCTTTTTCAAAGGCTATGATCATAAGCACAAAGTTTTGCTTTATCCTTTCAATTTTTGTATTCTTTTCTGTAATGTCAACATTATAAGTTTTATGCTCTTGACTCAATTCTTGTATTTTCTCTTTCAACTTATAAATCATTGTGTCCTTTTCCTGTAATTGTAGTTTTAAACCCTTTATTTCTTGATTCCTTTTATTTATTACAACAATATGCACCATCAACTCTTATTTTTGCAATTCAACCTGTTCATTATTTTTGTACAATTGTTTCTTTAGATTATCAATTTCTATTTTACATTTCTTTGTTTCTACAGAAGCATCCTTCATTTCAACTATCTCAATAATTCTATTAACAATAGCGGACAAATTACTTGGAATACCATCATCTCCCTCCTGTTCTCTTCCTTGAATTTCTTCAGTGAAGATCTCCTCCACATATGCAAAGTGGGAAGGAAACTCTTCGACTGAATCTTCTTTTTATAGAGGTATTTCCTCTTCACTGGCAGGTTCTGAAATCTCTACAGGCTCAGATGGCTGCTTGGGCTTTTTCTTTTTTTAACTTCCCTCAATACCCTACATTGGGGTTTCAGAGAATTCAGAGGCTAGGCGCTTACTTCTTCTTAATGGAGGAAGACTTTGGAAGGTGACGGGTGTCCTATTTTTCCCTTTACTTTTTCTTTTGGGGTTACTCAAATCAGAATAAACAATCTCAACTTGCTTTGGCAAATCAGGGGTTTTGAATTCATCATTCAAAAAGTTTGGCACTTCCTCACCAGGGGTGGTGGGATTAGGAGCTTCCAGAGCTGGAGAGCCCTTAGGGGAAATTGCTCTGGATGGTGAAGTAATTCGGTGAGACGGTTCCCTTGGTTCTATTTTCCTTACGATTGAAGGCTTCTCAATTTTCTTCAAAAACTTCACCCATTTGCCCTTGAATTTCTTGCGAAAATGGTATTTTACAAATCAATTGAATTAATCCATGGTGTTTTAGTGGCCCTAACCCTATTTCATATCTTTCTATGGAAAATTTTAGAGAGTCACATAAAAATTCAGGCAAATCTACCCTAAGAGCAGAGTTCTCTTTCCCAGGACGCAAATGGATCAACATTCGGAAAGCAAGTCCTACTACAACAGTTAGTTGATCTTCATAAGTAAAATATTTTATGATCCAAACAATGGCAGTACCCCAGAGCTCTAGTATGGAGGTCCTCTGGAACCCTTTATTCTGTCCTTTGGTACTAATTACTACCATGGGGTGAGGGTCTCCCTCTCTAACAAATAATTCAGACAATCTTTGGTACGTTATCTGAGATGTTTATTTTATCTTAATACCTGAATTTTCTAACCCAAATAAATGGGAAATGATTTTTCGACTCACCTTGAAATGCTTTCCATGAAGTACCACTTCACCATTTGAGTAGTTTTCAGCAAACGAGCTCACCAGATTTTCTTCATATCCTTCAAATTTTCTGATAAAATCCAACCACCCTGCCTCTTCGAACAGTCTAGAGATATTGCTTAATCCCAATTTTTTTTTTGTTGAATCTGGCTCTGACTTCTTTTTACCACCCCCCATTCTCATATTTCCCTCTCAGCAAAATATTTCAATCATGGCTCAAAGCTTTCACACAACACTTTTGAAAATATTGCCTTTGAAATCACTTATTTGTCTTGTTTGCAGCTTACTATGCAATGATTTTCAATCTGCATGGAGACATGTGAAAGGCTTTGCCATACAAGTAGTTGATCGCCGAGTGGCACAAATTGCTAAATTTGGAGTGAAGTTCATGCCAATTAATTATTATTTATTCAAAAATAACTACCTACTTAAAGCGAAAATTAATACTTACTTGCATTATGTGATCGTTCGAAGATCTCGTACCTCACAGATTTGACAGGATGACAAAAGGTATTGGCTGAGGTGATGAAAAATTTATTATGGCATGAATGCAGAATGTTATGGATGATAGAGCCATCAATGAGGGTTGTGATACTTGGAGGCTTTATTTATGATTAAAAAAATAGATAGAACGACATGTGTACAAGATATGATGATGCAAGTGTCACGAAGTTTTGAAATTATGAAAAAGGTGGTGGAATGCGAATGAATAAGTTATGGAGCACGTAATTGACATTATGCTCGAAACTAGTGCATAAGTTTCAGAACACGCAATAGGTTTGTATTCGCGACGGAGAAGGCAGACAAGTTCCAGAGCATCGTTGAAAGACGCAACTGAGATGACAGTGAAATGAAAGTTACGGAGCATCGCTAAAAGATGCAACCGAAGTAGTAGCAGAATGAGGGTTCGGGATCATTGCCAAAAGATGCAGCTGGAGCAACAATGAAATGAAGGTTCCAAAGCATTGTTGAAAGATGTAGTTGGATCAGCAATAGAATGAAGGTTCTGGAGCATCGTCGAAAGATGCAGTCGGAGCAGCAACGAAATGATTAATAATTTTGGACTTCAGGAGCTTTGAACCTTAGTGTAGGAATGCCTTTTCGACATGACGAGTTTTGTACAAGTTTTGGAGCATCGAGCATAAGGACCATCAAGTTTCAGAGTATCTAGTATCGGGATCATAATGTTTCAAAGCATCTTTGGAGGGTGCTCTGAAAGTTATTTTCCGTCTTGAAGAAGTCCTGCAAAATGGAACAAAATTTAGCTAAGTCCAAAAGAAGAAAAAATAATGAAGAAAAATATCTTGGCATACATGTCTTTTTATTACACATTTTTTATTTATTTTTTTATTATTATTATTTTTTTAAACAACATCATTTTAGTTTTTTTAACAAATAGACTCTACTTGGCAGAGTCAACACATTGGACCTCGCTCTGCATTTCCACCATTCTCAAGAATTCTTCCCTATTCAACGGCTTATGGTAGACATGTAAGTGATGACCATTAACTAAGAGGGTTCATGTGTCACCATCAATTGGTTTCAACCAAACAGTTCCATTTGAAAAGACTTCAAAAATCTCATAAGGTCCCAACCAATCAGTCCTAAGCTTTCCCATATGATCTTTGTATCTCGAGTCGTATAGCAGGGCCCAATCTCCATTATGGAACTCCTTCTCCTTAATATTCTTATTGTGCCACTCTTTCCGTTGATGTTGAATTAGTTCAGTTTGATGGACAATGTCTAGATGAAGCTCATCCAATTCACTTAGTTATAGAACTCGTTCAACTTGGGCTCTTTTTAAATCCAAACCTAGTTCCATAGCTATTCGTAGAGTTTGTAATTCAAACTCAATGGGAAGAAGAGGTTTCTTTCCAAAAATGAGCTCATAGGGACTGAATCCAGTCATGGATTTCTAGGTTGTGTTGTATGCCCAAACAGCTTCAGGGAGGTTCCTGGCCCAATCTTTTCTTCCTGAAGAAAATGTTTATGTAATATGTTTTCAAGCTCTTTATTAGTTACTTCCACCTGGTCGTTTGCTTGAGGGTGGTAAGGGGAGGACTTCCTATGGCTTACTTGAAAATGGTTGGTAAATACCAAGAGCACTTTGGACATAAATTGGGGTCCCTGATTAGTAACGATAGTTCGAGGGGCTCCAAATCTAAGAAATATTTTATTATAGAGGAAGTCTGCGACTTGCTCTTCCCTAGCTACTCGTAAGACTTGAACTTCAGCCCATTTCGTCAGGTAGTCAGTGCAAATCAATATGTACTATTTCCCTTGAGAGGAAGGATCTATGGGTTTGTTCATTAGGTATTTTAAATTTGAATGGTCCGTATAAACTATAACCTTATATCCCATAATATAGTGGCAAAATTTCTTAATGGCATGAACAACAGTTAGGAATTATTTTTTTGTTGTTGTATAGTTTCTTTCTACAAAATTAATATTTTTATTGATAAAATATATGGCATATTTACCCCCATTCTCATCTTCTTGTACCAAAATTGCACCAATAGCATCGTCAGAAGCATCTGCATAAATATGGAAGTGAATACTCCAATTTGGTCCTTGTAGAACGGGAGCAGAGACAAGATTTTACTTAATGGTTTTGAATGATAGCTGACACTCAGGCGTCCAAACAAACCCTACTTCTTTCTATAAAAGAAAGAACATAGGAGTCGCTATTTTACTAAAGCCTTCTATGAACCTTTTGTAGTAACCAGCATGTCCAAGAAAACTTCGAACATTTGTTTGTGTTTGAGGGATAGTCAACTGTTGGATGTAATGTCCCCTTCTCGGTAGTTCTTTAGGTGATCACTTAGCCTTTTAATTCCCAAGGCTAATGACGAAGTGGAGGGAATCATTTAGTTAATTACTTAATTTATTGCCTAAGCTTCACTTAAATATTTAAAGGTGATATGAGTAATTAATTAAATCTATTTTGTAAGTGACTTGATGAAATTTTATTAAGTGACTAGTGAAAATATTTCATAAAAGAAACTTTATAAAATGTCACTTTACCTTTTGGGGAAGGAAAAAGATTTAAATGAGAAGAAATTCACTTTATCGGGCATCTTGGGAAATATATGAAAAAAGCTCTCTTTTTTTGGAAGGGACTTTTGAAAATATGATCTTCCTTCATGGAGAAGAATCAAAACTCCTGGTTTTGAGTTTGGGGAAACCCTAGCCACCATGGTTTCGAGTGTGGAACATCACTCCTAGCTTGGCTTGATTGAAGGCTTAGGAAAGGAGAAGAAAACAACCTTCGTTCAGATTTTTGCATTCATCTATTGCCTAATTTTGGAGACTCCAATGGAATGATTTTGTGAGAAATTTCAAGCAGGCTAGAGGCAGGGGTCATTGTGGAAATCCAAGGCGCATCCAATGCAAGCATTCATAACCATACCTGAGCTATGCCTTCAGGAAAATGGACGTGAAAAGAAGAAAACACGGTTATAAGTGAGGAAGCACGTTTCTCTCAGGTCAGGAACGTGACATTTTGTTGACCACTCAGCTCTCTTCAGTCTGGGCGCTGCATTTCATAGAATTCTTGAATAGGGATTTTTGGATTACAAGATCCCTCTTTATGGCGGCGTGAGCATCTTGAAGGATTAGTTGGGACTTAGAGGTTGCATTTGTGTGTTGGAGC
>CM021103.1:706225428-706337311 GCA_007115665.2 Sequoiadendron giganteum
CTGCTCATTTAGAGGGAGGTTTTGAGCCGGAGGTAACAAACTTTGTTGTTGATTCCTCCTAGGTCTAGTATAAAATTGATTCTATCCCTAATTCCATTGGGGGGCAGCATGTTGTTGGTACCATTGTTGTTGTGGTTGGTTTGACCACTGCTGATTGCCCCCATTCAGGGGACTCCCAATAAGGAGCTCCCCAGTTAGGTTGCATTGGAGGTGAATTCCAAGATGGAGTCCATTGATTATGAACCCAGTTATTTTATGGTCTCCATGCATGATTGAAATTCTATCCATAAGAGAAGTTACCTCCTTGACATTGGTTTAACGCGTTTATCTCCTTTTCAACCTAAATAGTTTTTTTCTTTGTATTCTTAATATTAGAGAGAAGCTCACACTATTTTGTAGGATGGTTTTTCTCACAAAGTTGAAAAATATTGAATTTATCTAAAGGACACTCTCGCAACAGGTGTTTGTTTCGACACTTGGGACAATATATTGACAAGGTCTCTAGGTTGCAATTTTTAGCTTGTATGCCATCTAAAGTAGTGGTTAACTGAACGAGAACGTCGATTTTCAAATTTTCTATTTCTTCACGGAGCTTACCTATCTCATTAGATCCTTTAAAAATATTAGTTTTATAGATTCCTCCCCGAGTACGGGAGAAATTCTGACATAACTCATATTTCCTCAAGGGTCAGTTGAGATACGTCACCCTTCCCCATTACATCAAGACTTCTTCTAGCATTATCGTCAAGTCCTTTAAGAATTTATTTTTTGAGAATCTTGACGCTAATGGCCTCTTATCCACATCTTATAGAGAGGAAAAGGAACCTATCGAGATAATCCTCTAAACTATTGTCCTCGTTTTGTCTCAATTTAAACAACTCTTCCTTCCGGTCACTCACCCTACACTAACTTTGGTATTTTTGTAAGAAAATATTCTCCATTTCCCCCTAGGATGTTATACTACCAGAATCCAATCCCATAAACCAGTGCATTATTGAATCCTTTAAACTAGAAGGAAAAAGCTTCAACTTCTGGTTATCATTTTTATAGTCATAAGTTTGACATAAAACCTTAAATTCAAAGAGAAATTGGTCTAGGACTTCCGAGGACAAGCCACGAAAGGTTGGAAGGAAAGTTGGGGAAATGTTCTTCATCATAGTATCATCATCTACGTCCAAGGTAATAGGATAAGTAAACATTCTAGGAGGGAATTGAGGTTCATTGTGGTTAGGTTCAGCTCTACGATCTCCCATGATGTTCGAAGAAGTTTGTTCCTCAAAGACAATTTCCTATAGTGGAAAGCCTTAGGTGGAATAGGCTCAAATAATTCTTCAGAAGTGTGGTCGTCTGAGCCTTGGGCTTCCCTAGGTATGATTGGTACGTATTTTGGGGGGTCTTTGGTTTAAATTGTCCGTGAGGGCCTCTTTTCCTAACCATGCAGACGAGGAAGTCGACGACATAATTTTTGGTATAAAATGAGGTATCAAAACCGTCTCCTAGTAACACTTAAGCACAAAGGCTATTTTAGATCCCCGACAACGATGCCAAAAAGTGATAGGTTGTTGTTAGGTCCTACTAATTTAGAATATAGAATCTCAATTAGTCGACCGGGCAGTGTCCAAGGCAGTTTGCAAAAGAAGATAATTCAGATAACTCATCTTAGATTTTCTATTTTTATTTAAACTACTGAAATAAATTTTATTCTAAGGCCATTTAACTTCTTATCTGGAAAACAATTAATTCTAGGAAAACTGGAAATACTTAAACTAGAAAGCATAAGATAACTAATTTAGAAAGCATCATAACTAAACTAGAAAGCATAGAGATAAGCAAACTGATAAACTACAAAAGTGGAAAAATAAGTAAATAGACTATAATTTTTTTTCTTAAACAGTAAAATATTCTAACAACTACGAAGAATAACTAAATCCTAGATTCCAGATGGCGTGGATAGCCACTGAAAAAATCTTTTAACAACTTTAACTAACTTCCATATCTTTAAAACTCATAAACATAGAGAAGGCTCGAGACGAGCCATGAAGTTTTTGGTAACAAAAATTAAATATACAGTAACTAAATATTCGATTCATTGGCCTAAGTTTTAGGAGGAGGTTCATAGCATCTATCTTTCACCATACTTAAGGCACGTGCTGGCTCAACATTTTGTAACAGTTGCTAGATGAACGATTATTCCCTACAAAAACTCTCAAGTCAACCCATTAAACCTGTATTGGCAAATTTCCTCAATTGATCATAAGAAATAAAGTTTGCATAATTTTCCTTAAAGATAAGCAATTATTTCTCCTAAAGTTTAATAAATTGGCATAGAATTAGGATTGAACTTGTAAGAATAAGATTTTTTGATTTTATTATGATGAGGTTATTTTTACCTCATCATCACCAACAACCAAGGAGGCAATGTTGGACTGGGCAGATTGGTTTATCCAATTTCCCACCTTCACCTACATACGTGTGTATCGCTACAATGGTCACCTTGCCATGACGCCACACTACCCTTTAGATAAGGTAGTGTTCATGGAATTCCTGAGGCATTTAGTCAAAGTTCACACTTATCTACACCTGAAGAAGAAGTCGACTGTAAATTTTCCCATTTATATGGGACTCTATAGATGTAAAATAATGATAGATGCCAAGTTGATGATCCAAGAAATAGTCAGGCTCAATCTCAAGTACCTCATTGAGAGGAGGTTATCATGCGATCCAAGAGGGCCCTATGCAACACATCTTGAGCAACACTCATCACATGAATCTTCCATGGAAGATTGTTGGGTCAATTGTGACGATGAGCTCGAGGTGCAAAGAAGGAACTATAGCTAGCTTAAGATCTCATAAATTAGTGACTTTATGTCAGAAGACATTGAGGGCCTATCTGACGATGAGGAAGAAGTCATTATCCCTTCCTTCTTCATGGATCAAGTGGACTCGCAACCACTCGACGGAGTGGATTGGTATGCGAAAGAAAGTACATCTATATAAGAGAGAACGAGTAGAGTCGTAAAAAACAATTGAATCTACCTAGACAACAAGAGAACAAGGAAGGTAGTACTTCCCTGAACAAAGCCACCAATGGTTCAATCTACACTACCTTCCACGTCTAGGAAGAAGGCCCGAAGAAATCAGTGGAGCAATCCTCCCAAAGGGATGAGGATGTCAGGGATTCCATGGGGAAGAACACAGATGGCTGATGTAAATCAACAATAAGTCTAGGTGGAGACAACAACCAACTTACCTGAGGTAGTAGAGACTGCTACAGCTGAACTAGAGCCAGTTATTGAGGCAATCACAACCGAAACAAATCCCATGCTAGAAGCAGTTTCAACAGATACAATTCTTGTGTTTAAGATAGATCCACCTACTTCACCACCACCACAACAGTCCCAAGTCCCCATCAACTTGGACTCTCCACCATGATACATTGCTACAACACAGTCTCGTTCATCCAAAATTCATGGGGCCCACATTCCTCCTTCTAGTGAGGCTAGTCGAGATTCTATTTGGCTTGAGAGTTCACTTGGAAGGAAGAGGGAAAGGTCATCCTACCAGCTCGACTTCATAGAGTTTGATCATGTCCCTCAAGACATGCCAACAAAAAAGTTGAAGAAGCAAGTACATGTAGATAGGAATGCGGATAATGAGGTCATCATAGAGACTATTGCCCCACCTAAGGACAAAAATATACATGAGGTAGAGGTCAGGGATTTCATGCTATCAAAGGTGAACCTTGGAAAGACCACTCATCAGGTGGAGGCAAACCTTCTCGAAATTTCCTTAGTGAGAGTGCCCAAGAGAGGATGGCTAAGGATGGACAATACAAAGTAGCCTTAAAGGCTGAAAACCGACAATTGAGGATGTACATTTCTAGCTTGATGCACAACACTCCCAACTCCTCTGCTTTACCACAAGATTTGTTGAATCTTCCCGCAGAGCAAAATCATCATCAATTGATTACATATGGAAAACACTTGAGAAATCAAGTGGAAGAATTTATTGTCAGAGGGTGATATGTACTGGCATAAGTGTATCAATTGAGAGATGGAGTGCATGCGCTCGGTGTGGAAATCCAACAATCAAAACTAAAGATAGTAGAGAAGAGGCCTGGAGATGAAGTTATAGTTGTAGATTTGCAATTGGCGTACCAATCAGTTGCCACCATAGAGAACAAGCAACATCTCTTCGCTTGGAAAAAACAACTGACATACAAGGTAAAATCCTATGATGCTAATTTGTTGAGTTGATTAACTACAAACATATTATTGTAGATATTATCAACTTCACAAGAATGTTGGTAATATCCTTCCCTCACATAGAATATCAACAAGAGGGAGGTGAATACACTGAGTTGAGAATAATGCAAAATCAATTCAGAGATGTCATTTGAAGCACATTCCTCTATGATCTTGATGGTTGTAAGTTAACCAAAGTTGCAACTATGTCTACCAAGTTAGATGACGTAGCTGCCAAGTGCAAAGACTATCAGCAACAACTTGTGATGGGTGAATAAATACTAAAGCACCATGTTGTCATCTTACAGAGCATTAATTGCCTAGAGGTTGGGGAGGTCAACGACTGGATAGAGGCACTGTTGACCAATGGTGAAGAGGTGCAAAGCACCTCAAGAAGGACATCCTACCCTCCATAAAGATAATAACTATGACTGAAGTTAACTTGATGCCCCTTTCCAAGTTAACTCCAGATACCCACATATCATGTATGTTAGATCCCACTAATCAAGGATGTGTAATTGACTTCCATGATTTGTGGATCTCATATCTCCTTTAAAGGTGGATGTCTATTTTGGAGGCACATTTGTAATTTAAGTTCCATTTTAGTTAGATTTCAGTCAACTGAGGTAGACTCCTAGTTTGACTTTTGTTTAGTTTCAGTTAACTGAAGTAGATTTCCAGTTAATTGCTTGCTCACCTAAATTTAGACATAGGAATAAATCTTGTTGATTGGCAAGAACTGATTGTTAACTGAAGGATATTTTAGGGTTGCCTACTCCATTGAGTTTTTATAAATAAGAGCATTGGGCTCATTATTTGTTAACCTTTATTTACAACGCAAAATTGTTGCGCCATTATTGCTAGAATTTGCATGTTTGTATTTGTTCACTCTTGGATGAGAGTTTATTGGTTGATCATAATTGTGCATGATTTCGTGCCTTTGATTTCCCAATCTTTGTAATTCTTTGGAAAATCTTGAAGAATAAAGTCAGATGGCACATGCATATTTGATATAAGATTTGAGTTGATTCAACGTCTTATTCTAAATATCTCCTCCTTGGACAAGGGTTCCTCCTCCTTGGATATTTTTTCATCAATTTTTATCATTTGATGTTGTTTAAAGATCCAGATTTGAGCTTATACTTCGGACAGGGGTTCCTCCTCCTTAGCAATCCTAATACCTAGATCTTCGTACCTTGTTGTTTTCAGTAAGTTGTTTCCCAACCTATACCTCGGACAGGGGTTCCTCCTCCTTGGCAAGTCTCAGATTCAACCTAACGTAAAGAGTGTTTTCTTGCATAAAACCTTATCCCAACATATATCTGAGAGTTCAGAGCCTCGACCATATTTTAAGGAGACGACGGATTCAAGTGACCCAACCCATCCATTTCGCTCTTATGCCCTCATGCTCTGTTAATCTTGGGGAGATAGGATAGTTTAGAAGCTAGTTTAGTTGTAGTTAAGATATGCAAAAATTAGAGAAAAAGCTTAGCTACGACGCATTATGTTTATGCACCTTTGTGTCCTAATGTTGAGTAAAAAAGATAGGAACCTTAGTACCCTTTTTTACGTAGAACATCAACAAAGAGAGATCTTCCTCTCTAGAATTTGAAGAGCAGTACTATAACACTTGCAATAGCTATTTGTTTCCAATAAGCACTCCAGAGGTGCTAATTGAAATGCCAACATATCTCATGCTTATACTAGAAATCTACATATATTATAAAACCAAATAGTCTTATAAGTAGCATTGGATAATGATTCGTGTAGGTAATTTTTAATATCTCAAAATCAACACATAAAGTATCCCCCTCAATGCTGACTTCTAGATATTTCAAAACTAAAAAAGTGTTGTACCCAAACTAATTTTTTGGCATTTTGCTTAAATTGAGCTAAATCATGTAAAAATATTGTCAAAAGTATGTTTTAGGTCAAACCAAATGTAGGGTTTTTGTGGGTTTATGTCAAGGAAGATTCTTGCAAATTTTAGAAATTTAAAAATTAGGGTTTCAAACCCTTGTTTTTAGGAAAACACTAAAAAATAAGATCTTTCCAAAATTCATTAAAAATGATTTTGATAGGATAATTTGACTCCATGATCACACTGGTCAAGTCAAAATCACCAAAACAATGTCTTACTTTGGTGGGTCTATTTTCATTTTTCAAGAAGAAAGTTAGGACCTTTGCAACCATTAATGGCAGATTGGCCAGTACTAGGTGTTGAAAGCTAAGCTTCAAAAGATTCAATGATGAATCCATGGCAGAAAACGCTCAAAAAGATGCTTTGCAACAGAGGGGATTTTCAAAAGCGAAAGATGCCAAAAATTGGTTGTTTGGAAAATACACGCCTTGCTACCAAGGAGGCTATGTAGTTGAATGCCTTAGCCATTTTTCTAAACACCCATACACGTAGTGTGCTAAAGGTGTTTGCTACGATGCACGCATCTTCAACAATAATTATTAAATCAATAACAATGCACGACGAACACAAAGCACGAGGAGATGAATATTTTCAATGCAAATGATGAAACTGCACCTAAAAGGCATCCTTGAGTTCAGAGGATCAAAGACAATCATAAATTTTCACCAAGACAATCATCCTCTTCGTGTTGTTGTTAGCTTTCCAACACATAGTCAAGTAAGATCATCTGATCTAACAGTCACTGGCAAATAAAAGTTGAAACAAGGATGTTGAAGACACAAATCAGTGGAAAATCAGTGCATAACAAGGCAAAAGCGCCCTTGTAGAAAAAGGTTGCCCTTGAATCTAAGCCACCTGATGAATCTTTCATCAACTATTTTCTACATAACATCCGTTTAGATCTGTCTCAGCTTCACGATCAATCCAGTTGCACGTCTTCAAGGCCTATCATGCAGTCAAAGGCAAAGATCAAGTAGAAGACACCTAAAGGTGAAAGTTGAAGGAATAAAATATCAAGAAATGGTTAAGTGTTAAGGAAAAGTGCCCCTGCTAAAGAAAGGTGTCTATATTTTTGGTTAGTCGAATGTTGTCTATAAGCTGAGGGACCTTCAACACGACCTTATCCATTTTGATCAATCTCAACAACGACATCGTCAGTGAAGACAAAAGACAAATCAGTCACTTAACAATAAAGATCAATCTGGGATCATTCTTGAAAGTTTGTAACATAAAAAATCATGAGTGTGAAAGCCAAAGGCACCCCTGCTGAACAAAGACACCCATACTTTTGAAGGACTTAAACTGACTTTCAAGGTTTGTGAAACTAGTCATCCTTTCCAAGATTGAGCTGGTTATCCATTCCAAGTTTCAGCAAGATCATCAGACCCATCAGTCAAAGGTGATCTTAGATCAAATCACAGAGGGTAAAAAATGATAAAATTGAAGAACAGTCAAGAAATTGACTAACTCAAAGGACAAAAATTCCCTTGCTAAATAAAGAAAGGTGCCCTTGATTTGAAGGCATCAAATTCAATCTTTGAGAATTTCAGCTCCTAGGTAGGCTTGATTAGGTTTGTCCTATCTTAGCAGTGAATCTATCAATAACAACTCAAGATCAACAGAGCAACCTGAAACGAAGATCCAACAAAGGCACTTCAACATGGAAAATGTTCAAAACTAAAAAAGGATGCCTAAAAGGTTAAATCTAGATCTGTTGACTTGAGTTAGAGATTTTGAAGGCTTCTCATGTCCAAACGTCCCACAATTAGGGGAAATTAGAGTTGGGAACTCCAAATCAGGCCAAATTACTCCTCAATCATGAGTTGGCGCCCATACTTGATGCATTTAGGAATAAATCATTATATAACCAAGCATAGGTGTCCCAATTCAATATTTTCTTTTGTAGATTGAAGGCTAAAACAACAATTTGCTCTCTAAGACATCTTTTCAAGATCTAACAGAGGGTTTTGACCATTGTTCATATTTTTTTGAAGCTCAGTGGCACATAAAGATAAAATATTAGAGGTTGCATCCAAAGGCATATTTTTACAGAAGGGAAGCAAATAAATTCCAATCTTCCTCTTGTATTCTTCCTCTCTTTTGTCTTAAATTTCTTGCATGTCTCAGAAAACAACAGGTTATCACAAATCTGACCAACTGGGTATGATCAACACAGTTCTTCAGCAAAACCCATCTCTTAAATTTTTTCCAGAAACAACAAACTTGTTGCCCCTATTTTTAGGGATTTTTCAGAAAAAGTCACGGATTTAAAAATCCAACGAATTGGGTTTGTTCAACATTGAAGCACAAACAAAACCCATGTGTCAGATTTTTTCCAAAAAAATACTTCTCGACAAGTGTTATCTTTTTAAGGGTTTTCAGAAGTTGTCTAAATAGGGTTGTGTGCACAGTTGATTTTTAAATTTTTTAGGATGCAATTCTCCCAAGTACAATACAAGACCAAAATGGTCTTGTATCATGATTTCTTGAAAACAATAGACACAAACTTGCATCAAAAGAACCTAGAGGTCAATTTAGAAGATTTGGAGGGCATGAACCAAATCACGTTGCAAAACATCGAGCAATCCAGATTACTTGAGGCTACATCAATCCCCATCACATTATAGAACATGGAGTTTGTAATTTCTTGCATTAAGCATTACAACCCTACCACATGAGAAATCCAATCAGTGGATGGGTGGGTGATTTGTAGCCTTAAACCAAAGGATGACAACAAATGTTTTGCTATTCCACCATATCCGAAAAATAAGGTCATATCTGTGAAATAATGTGAAAGAGCATTCAAAGTGGCAAAGGATAAGTGTCAACTGAGAATGACATAAGAGTGGCTAAAAGTGAAAAATACCAACTCACCCAAGAATGTTGGGTGAGGATAATTTCGAGATGAGTATGCAGTGATGATCACTCTACTCAATTGAATCACTAGACAGGAGGACGGGAACCAATTTCAGTCGTGGATGTACTACATCATCACTAATATTGTCAATGACAAAGATAATTACAATGGGGCCACCCTCATCAGTGATACACTCCACTAGCAAATGATCGGGTTCTTAGAGGCTCACAGGTTTGAAATGTGCTCCTATTTAATATACCTAATTTCCGTCCAAGGCTAGTTCAAAGTATAAAACACTGTGGGAACCTTAGGTGTGCAGAAGGTCCATGAACATTTTCTGTGACTTGAGTTTACTCAAGCAGAATGACATTTCAAACAGATAAATGATTTGTTCGTTATGCACACTGTAAGGTACCTCAACCATGAAATGCATTTATGTATATCACCAACAACTAAGGAAGCAATGGTAGACTGGGCGGATTGGTTCATCCAATTCCCCACCTTCACCTATATACACGTATATGGATACAATGGTCATCCCGCCATGATGCCTTGCTACCCTTGAGATAGGGTAGTTTTCATGGAGTTCTTGCGGTAGTTGGTCGAAGTTCATTCTCACCTGCACCTCAAGAAGAAGACAACTACAAGCTTTCCTATCTAGATGGGAATTTATAGGTGTAAAACAACGACTGACACCAAGATCATGTTCCAAGAGATAGTGAGACTCAATCTCAAATATCTCATTGTGAGGTGGTCGTATGATCCGAGAGGCCTTTATGTAGCACACCTTGAGCAACACTCATCACACGAGTCTCCCATGGAAGACTATTGGGTCAATTGTGATGATGAGTTTGATGTACGAAGATGGAACTACAACCGGTTTAGGCTCCCATAGATTGTTGACTTCATGTCAAAAGATGTTGAGAACCTATTTGATGATGACAAGGAGGTTATTCTCCCCACGTTCTTTGTGGATCAAGTAGAATCACAACCACTTGGAAAATTGGATTGGTACGCCAAGGAGAACACATCTATAGAGGAAAGAATGAGGAGGGTTGTCAGAAAGAGTCAACTCTACTTGGACGACAAGAGGACGAGGAAGGTAGTAATTCTGCGCATAGAGCCACCATCGGTTCAATCTTAACTACCTTCCACATCAAGGAAGAAGTGCATATGAAAGCAATGGAGTAACCCTCCCAAAGGGATATGAATGTCAGGGCATACACGGGGAAGAATATAGATTGTTGATACAAATAAACAAGAAGTATATGTGGAGATAGTCACAAACATGCCTGAGATATTCATGGAATCCACTGCAGTTGAGCCAATGATTGAGGCAATCATGATCGAAATAGAGCCCATAATAGAAGCAGTTGTAGTGAAAATAGTGCTTGTAGTAGAGACAAAACCTCCTACTTCACCACCATCACAGTAGTCACAAGTCCCCTTTGACTTAGACTCTCCACCACGAGACATCACTACAACACAATCTCATTCATCAGGCATTCAGAGGCCTAACATTACTCCTTCCAGCGAGGCTAGTTGGAATTCCATTTGGATTGAGGGTCTCCTAGGAAGGAAGAGAGAAAGGCCATCCTAACAACTTGACTTCATAAAGTTTGATCATGTCCCTGAAGACATGCCAACAAATAAATTAAAGAAGCAAGTTCATGCAGGAAGGAATGCAAATAATGAGTTTGTCATAGAGACAACTGCCCCACTTGAGGAAAAAAATATACACGAGGTAGAGATTGAGGAGTTCACATGATCGAAGTT
The DNA here is from genome assembly GCA_007115665.2 of Sequoiadendron giganteum. NCBI lineage: Eukaryota > Viridiplantae > Streptophyta > Pinopsida > Cupressales > Cupressaceae > Sequoiadendron > Sequoiadendron giganteum. The sequence goes on from CM021103.1 coordinate 706,236,227, forward strand.
CAACCTTGGTAAGACCACTCGTTAGGTGGAGGTAGATCTTCTTGGAATTGCCTCAATGAGTGTTCAAGAAAGAATGGCTGAGGATGACCGAGATAAAGCAACCTTAAAGGTTGAAAACCAATAGTTGAGGATGTACATATCTAGCTTGATGCACGGTACTCCAAAATTCTCTACTTTGCCATGAGAGTTGCTAGACCTCCCTGCAGAGCAAAACCATCACCAACTGATTACATACGACAAACACTTGAGAAATCAAGTGGAGGAATTTATTGTCAGACAATGTGTACTGGAAGAAATATACCAGTTGAGGGACAGAGCACATGGACTCCATGCAAGAGATTCGGTAGTTAGAACTAAAGACAGTAGAGAAGAGGCCTAGGGATGAAATCATAGTCATAGATTTGCAATTGGCATACCAATCAGTTACCACCGCAGAGAACAAGCAACGTCTCTTTATTTGGAAAGAACAACTAACATACAAGGTGAAAGCCTATGATTCCAATTCTATGGAAATAATCTAGTATCGACATATCGTGGTAGATATTATCAAATTCGCAAGAATGTTGGTAATATCCATCCCTTACCTTTATCAACATGAGGGAGGTACGCACATTGAGCTAGGCACAATACAAAAACAATTCTAGGATGTCATTCATAGCACATTTTTTGATGATCATGATGGTTGCAAGTTGAGTAAGGTTGCAACCATGTCCTCCAAGATGGATGACGCAACTACCAAGTGCATATAATATCAACAACAACTTGCGAATGGTGAAGAGATGCTTAAACGCCGCATCATCATCCTACAAAACATTAATTGTCTAGAAGCTGAAGAAGTCAACAAATGGATAGAAAGCCCATTGACCAGTGGAGCAGAGGTCTGAAGCATCCACCTAGGACATTCTACCCTCCAAAATAGCATTAATGGTGACAAGAGTTAACTTGATGCCTCATTCCAAATTAACTCCATATCCCATTGATCATGCATGCTAGATCCCACCAATTATGGATGTCTATTTCTAGATCTCCATTAATTGTGGATCTCCATTTTGGAGGCACATTTTGTAATTAAATTTCACTTGTAGTTTAGTTTCAATCAACTAAAGTAGATTTCTAGTTGACTCTTTGTATAGTTTCAGTTAACTAAAGCAGATTTCTAATTAACTTCTTGCTCACCTACTTTAGACATAGGAATAATTCTTGCTAATTGGCAAGAACTGATTATTAACTCAAGGAGATTTTAGGGTTGCCTACTCCTTTGAGTTTCTATAAATAAGAGCCTTGGTCTCATTATTTGTTAACTTTTATTTACTATGCAAAATTGTTGTGCCATTATTGCTAACAAGTTTGAAAGTGCATATCTATGCACTCTTGGATGAGAGTTAATTGGTTGATCGCAACTATGTATGATTTCATACCTTTGCTATCCTAATTCTTTGTAATTTGTTGAAAAATATTGAAGAAGGAAATGAAAAGGCACATGCAGATTGATCTAAATATTTGAGTTTTTCCACACATCTTGTGTTTATAGCTTATTGTTTCAATCTCCTCCTTGGACATGGGTTCCTCCTCAGATATTTTGATATCGATAGTTATTGTTTGATGTTGTTTAATGAGTTGCCTCTCAACCTACACTTTGGATAGGTGTCATCACCTCCTCGAGAATCCTGTTAGCCAAGTCATCATACTTTGTTGTTTCTAGTGAGTTGTTTCTCAGCCTATACCTCGGACAAGGGTTCCTCCTCCTTGAAAATTCTTAGATCCAACTTATCGTATAGAGTGTTTTCTTGCATAATACCTCATCTCAGCATAGATCTGAGAGTTCAAAGACTCACACATACTCTGAAGAGATGGTGGATTCAAGTGATCCAACCAATCCATTTCGTTCCTATGCCCTCATGCTCTATTTATCTTGAGGAGATAGGATAGTTTAAAAGATAGTTTAGTTGTAGTTGAGATCTGTAGAAACCAGAGAAAACCTCAGTTGCAACGCATTGTGTTTATGCACCCTTGTGTCTTGCCGCTGAGTAAAAAAGATAGGAACCTCAGTTACTATACTTTTTACGCAATACAATCAGCAAAGAGGAGAGTGGGGTACTAAAACACTTGCAATAGCTATCTGTTTCAAATAAGCACTCCAAAGGTGCTAATTGAAACACCAACAAAAAGTATCCCCCTCAATGTTGAATTCTAGATCTTTCAAAAATCCAAAGGGATTTTGTGCCTAATTTATGATGTAGAGGATGTGTGGTGTTGGGTGCAAAGGTGGTCAACTTATAGCCACTCGAGCATCTTTTATAAGCACATTTAGATCTATAAGTATAAATTGAGCACAACGTCATGTACTTAATCAACATTTGTGATAAGGGTTAGCAATATTTTAGTATGATGCAAAACACCACATGTGTGATACAATCCTAGGTTCAAAATGGTCACATGTTTCCTTTAGCCACACCACCATTGGCTCACTTTATGAAATCTTTTTATAATATCAACTTAAACTCAAAGAACATGCCTCTCTAACACAATAGACCTAAGATGGCATAGGCCAACTTTATTTCTTCATGTAATTCCTCGTGCATCTCTACAATGTCTTATTACACCTCTTGAAGTATGGTGAACACCTCTTGATACAAGTGTTGTTGTTATATAGGGTCTATGTGCAATTTGCAATATTCAATCTAAATAACCTTCTCCGCGGAAGCTATAATTAGTCAATCCTTGATTTGGGTCTAAACATAGTTGGTTAGGCCAACTTACCTATATTCTTGTATGTGCATCACTCACAATGAGAACTTTTTAGTGTTGATAATAATAATAATAATAAGGGATAGTTTAGGGTCACACTTTCTTGATTAACTCTACAATATTATTCTTTAACTCGTATTATTGAAGTTCAATTCATTCCCTAGTCTTATATTCTCCATCTTAGTGTCCACATATAACAAATTATTAACATATACATGATATATGTCCTAGATCATCATACATGTTTAATAATAAAATTTGAATCCTTGACCACTATGATTTTTTATCTAGGTCACTATGATCTTAAAAGCATGGTGTGTCAGGTGTAGGTTGATCCTATGTTGTAGCATTTAGGAAGTTTGTTTTTGTTTAGATTCTTGAAAGGCTTGAATAGCTTGATAAATTATTGTGTGTGGTTTTTTTTGTTGACTTTACACCAACAATCGACACTAGAACCCTTAAAATTCTATAATAAGGGGCATGCAAGGTCTCATGATACTCATGGAAAAATATAATTTGGGACATGTGAATAAGGGAATGAAACTATAACAATGACCTAAATTTTGACTATCAAACAATCTTGTCCTCTTTGCGACACTCTATGCATAAGAAGGCTCTTTGCGTGTCAACTATTTCATCAAGTTTCTCTATACGCATAATCATGATAACTATTGAGTTAAGTAGAAGAGTGGTAGTGAAATTTTAAACTCACCAAATGTATGTGGCTAGCTAGTATTCTAAGGAAATTATATTCATAGTAAGATTGTTGTCCTATACCTTGTCTCATACTAGCGGGGGAATGAATGAGGATGCCCCAATCCTGGAAGGGATTGACTACGGCCGAGAAAATTGGTAAATGTGAAGGGTATGCCCCCTCGAGAGGGTGACGAGGGAAAAAGAAGGGTCCCAAGCAACATCTCGATAAGAAGAAATGGATGGTATAGTTGGAAAGAGGGCGAAACATTAGGCTAGTTTGCCTTTTGAATGAAGTCAATTGGACAAACGGGGTGCAAATGGCGGTACCAGGAAAGGAAGGGATTAGTCAGAGGAATAAAACGGTAAATAAAAGATAAAAATACCTTTTCAAATAGAAGGAAAGGCAACAAAACCCCTGATTAACGCATTTTAACGCATGTTAAATGTTTTATCAAAAATGTAAAACATGGGTTTTGTGGACGGGAAAAAAATAGAAAATGGGTAGGAATGAAAAATTTGAAAATGTGGAAAAAAAATTTGAAATTTGGAGGGAGAGGAAATTTGGCCGTCGGGGTGCGTATACACCCCTCGTCGGGCAGATCTGCCCCAAGCTCAGGGTGGGTCTGCCCCAGGCGAGGGCGTATCTGCCTCGCGGTGAGGAGAGTCCACCCCGAGCGGGGGCATGTCCGTCCCGCTGCAAGGGCGGGTCCGCTCTGCAGCGTGGTGGCCAGGTGCCACCAATTGCGGGCGGCACCACCCATGACCAGCGGTGGCACGACCTCGGCGGCGATGCCGCTACCTAGCCTAGTGGGGCGGGTCTGCCACGCTACAAGGGGCGGATTCGCCTCGCTACAGGCTGAGGGCGGGTCCGCCCCGCTGCAGGGGGCGGATCTGCCCCGCTGCAGGATGAGGGCGAGTTCGCCCTGGCAGTCCGAGGGCGTGTTCGCCCCATTGCAGGGGCGAGTCTACCTCACAGGTGGGAGGGAAGAGGGAGGGGGAAGAGGAAAGAAAGAAAGAGAAGAAGGAAAAAAAGAAAGTGGGGGGAGGAGGAAGAAGAATTGGATGAAAAAGAAAGAGAAAGTCTCAAAACTAGGAGAGGTTTGACAAGATGAAAATTATGATGAGGGATGAGATGATGAAAGGGGATATGATGATGGATGATGGAATTATGATGAAATGAGCACAAATGGACTCAAGGACAAAGATGACGGTGCCCCAGTCAAGCTACAAGCCAGGTTGTGCGGATGGTGGATGGAGCGTTTGTTTGATAAGGACATGATATATCCCAAACAACACAAGGATGGGGAATGACACATCCTAATGAGGATGAGGATGAGTGTTGTCGATGAGGGAATGATACATCCCATAACAACACAAGGATAGGGAAGGATACATCCAGATGAGGATGAGGATGAGTGTTGTTGATGAGGGAATGATACATCCCATAACAACACAAGGATAGGGAAGGATACATCCAGATGAGGATGAGGATGAGTGTTGTTGATGAGGGAATGATACATCCCATAACAACACAAGGATAGGGAAGGATACATCTCGATGAGAGTGTTGTTGATGAGGGAAGGATACATCCCAAAACAACACAAGGATACATCCCAGAGATGATAATGATGATGATGATGATTGGATCAAGGCTTGTAGCAAGGCTAAGGCCAAGAGTGTGATTAGATTATTGGAATGGAAGAGGATGGAGGAGATATGCAAGATGATGGAATGGAAAATGAAATGCAATCCTAATGCAATTTTCCATCCTTGGAGCACTGATTTTTGCTATAGCATAAGACATTGGGCGTCAAGGTATGTAAACCAAGACAAATTAGTGTCCAATGCATAAAACAAACACAACAAACAAGAAGGTTATTCCAACACCCCAAAATCATGATGACTTTGGTCGGGCTAGGTATTGGAATAACCACAAGCACAAAAGGATGCCCCGACATAACACAAGATCCCAGGGGTCTTGGTGGGTACTACATGGGACAGCCAAGAAGATAGAAACATACAAAAGAGATCAAAATACACCCCTATGTTTACGAGTCAAAGCACACCATGATATGATGGATCAAGGCGACCATGACAAGTGATGATAGGGAGCTCAAATGACAAACAAAAGCCAAAAGCATCAAAAGATCATAATCAATTTCAAATGTCCTTTGCCATAGGATCAAGATGATGGATGGGGTTAATGAGGTCTGTTAGGAAGGATACATCCTGTTGAGACTGATGATGGATAGAACTAAAAGATTGATATGATGCAGGATACAAGAAACCGATTGGATCTTGTGATATAGATGACCATTGTTTGATAAGCACCAGCTCGGATGGGGACATACTTGCTGACACAATAAGATGATGAGACATAAGGTGACAAGATGATAAAATTATGGGATGACAAAATAGACACACCCTAAAGACCTAGTGGCTCAAGGATTGATCAAAGATCAACCTTGCCTACGCGACAGCGCAGAGCCCTCATAGTTCAGGAAAAGACCATGGTAAAAGCAGAAAGTGGAAAATGAAGACCTCGATGGATGACAAACACCAAATGGAAAAAATGCCCAGGGGGCAGACCAAATGATGGACCTTGCCTACGTGAAAGTGCAGAGGCAACGTAGTTTGACACAAGGCCAAAGACAGACGATGGAAGAGGATAAGGCTGACAAAAGACAGAGCCCTGGGGGTGAACCAAATGATCGACCTTGCCTACGTGAAAGCGCAGGGGCAACGTAGTTCGACCAGAGACCGATAAAAAACGATGGAGGATGACAAGACAAACAAAAGACAGAGCCCTGGGGGCGGATCAAATGATTGACCTTGCCTACGTGAAAGCGCAGGGGCAATGTAGTTCGACCGACAACAGATAAGGGATGATGAAATGAACAAGATAAAAGGATGGATTCGATATGATGAGACAAGATAGACTTGCAGGATTGGATAGGACGATGGTTGATATGTGTAAGATATGTAGGATGTGAAGCTCAGGGATGGGATAGGTAATCGAATCATTAGAGTATGAATTGGAAAGGTGAGATGATGGATAGAGGGGCGATGAAGATGTGAGAAAGATGTGGTAAATAGATAAGACAGATGAATTATGATGTGAATGGCATTGGGTTGCATGCGGGTAGCCTAGAGCTAGATACCAATGACAAGGGATAATAGAGGGAAATGGATGGATGGATAAGCAGATGCTTGGGTAGGTGGATAGATGAGATGAAGATTGAGAGGATATTGTTAAGATGTGATAAATAGATAGGAATGATGATAGTGAGATAGCATGGCATTGGATTTCATGGGGCAGCCGATAGCTAGATACCAATGACAAGGGATGAGGAGATAGAAGGAAATGGATGGATGGATAAAGATGGGGAGATAGAAAGATGCGAGGATAGGAAGATAAGGATTGGGAGATGGTAGGGATTATTGTATGGATAAATGGATGGGATGATGAGAGGATGAGAGTATATGGAGATAAGGATTGGGAGATGGCAGGGATTACTTGGAGGGATGGATGGATGATGTCTCAAGGACTAAGACACAAAGAAGGAGATGCCCCCACTCTAGATGTGTCATGTGTGATGAGGCAAGAGGGAAGGAAGATAGAAGTATGGGGAAATAAGGGAGCGAATGGATATGGATTTTAGTAGGATGGGAGTATAGGAAGATAAGTATTTGGTAGATGGAAGGGATGACTGGATGGATAAATGGATGGAGAGGTAAGGATGGGCAGGATGGAGAGATGGAAAGGATTTCTTGGAGGGATAGATGGAGAATGTCGCCAAGGACTTCATGGCAAAGAACGAGATGCACCCACTCTAGATGTGTCATGCATGACGAGGCAAGAGGGATAGCAAGATGTGTGGAAGGAATACAATAGTGTATGGATGAGGGGGAATATATGCCAAGAGATGTCCAACACACGTATATAGGTTTTCCCTTGTCTTTATCAAGATCACAAGGAAGATGGAGGGTTGGATAGGATGTGAAAGAGGGTGGGTAAGATGTGGAAGATAGGTGGATGTAGGAGATGGAGGAAAGGAATGCGTAAGTGGATGTTGCCCCCAATTGTGGAAGGAGACTAGATGGGGGATTTACACATGATGCCTGTTTGCCAGGTTTTCATCATGGTACTAATCCAAGGCGCTTGTTTGCCAAGTTTTCACCTTTGGACGAATGATTTTCTCCTTACTTCTTTTTTTTGTTGTATTTTTTGTATTTTTTTAATTTTTTTTGCTGATTTTTTCTCTTTTTTTAAAATTTTTTTGCTGATTTTTTGGACTAGGATGTGGATGAAGATAGATAAAGATAGGGATATGGATATGTCAATTTTTAGAGGACAATTGATAAGGATAGGGATGAAGGACTCATGCATCAAGTTCCATATGAGGTAATAAGAGCCCATGTTTGAAGTGACTATTCGGATGTTGGTACAACCTTATTAGATTGGATGGTTTATGCAAGAGGATGGATTAAAGGAATTTGATGGGGGAGATAGAGAGGATAGTGGATGGGATGTTGGAAAGTGTATGGATGGAATGATGGACTGGATGGGTGATGGGGGAAGGTGTTCAGGACCAACATGGGCACATGTGATGGTGGATGCGAAAAGATAGGTGGATGAATGGATGGAGAGTGTGACGATAATGGAGGCATTGGGATGGTGAATTTTGGGATGTAGGGACCTAAAACAGATTTAGGAGATGGAGGAGGTGAATGATTTTGTGGGGAAATAACAACTTTGGATGTCGTTATGGAATTTTGAATTGAAGGTATGGCACCTTTTTTCTTTGGGATCCACATGGTTTTTATTTTTACTTCAGTGGGCCTTTGTGGCCTTTTGGATTGATTTGGATTTTGGACTCGATTTTTCTGTTCTTCAACATGTTTGTGGAAGGGGATATGAGAAGCTTTAGATTCATGTGGATGTTTGGATTTATGTATTTTTGCTTTGGCATCCAAAGTTCTTTTAGTAGCAAGGGGATAGATGCGAGGAGATGGATGATGGGGAGTGATGGAGGTAGGGTTATAGGGATTACATGTAAACGGAGAATGCGTAGGTATGTGCCTTTGTTGATCCTGATTAGGAGTTATGAAGGTAGGATTTTTATGTTGTGTACGAGGGAGAGGAGGTGGATGAATGTAAGGATGAATAGGATAAGATGAAGGAGGTGATTTTGGGATATAAGGACCCAAAATAGACTATGCATATGGAGGATGTGTGGGGCTTGATGGAGGGATATAAGAAACTATAGTAGACGAAGGATGAGCAATGATGGATGGAGGGACATAAGGACCCAAAATAGATTGAGATGATGAGGGAGGAAGATGGATGGTTGTTTTTAGGTAGTATGATGGAGGAGGGGGGATGGCAGCATATGTCTTGGTAGAAAGATGGGAAGTACCTCTTGTGCCTTTAGAAGAGGATCGTTTAGGATGTACGAAGGTTGCACCAACATCTTTAGAGTGCAAGTTTTGGGAGACATATCCAAGACCATGTATGCCTAGATGTTCTTTGACTTGGATGGGCTCTAAAGTACCTTGCTGATGAAGGCCTAAACCTTTTCCTTGATAGTTCATGTTTTGTAGCATGTGATTTATGGTAGGATGCTTATTCTCTTGGAAGCATGATGCGAGCGCATTAGTAGGTGGAAGAGGAAAGGTGGTGCATAGACGTTGTTTTTCTTCTGCAAGAAGACCACCATGGATGCATGTAATGTTACCAAGGTGATACAAATGTGGCGTTGGGATGGTAGGACTAGAGGGCGATGAAGGATCATGTGATGGAGATGAGGGGATAGCCGCATCAGGAGGAATGAGTGATAAGGGATCAAGAGAAGAATTAGGGAGTATGATGGGATCTGGATTTATGGTAGTGGATGATAAGGGCTCATGAGATGGAGTTATTGGATCGTAAATGCAAAGGGAATCATGGGATGGAGTGGATGAGCTAGTGTGATCTTGAGATGGGGTGGATGGGAGGATAGGATCATGACTTGGTTGAGGATAAGAATCATGAGATGGGATGGATGGGGGATGATGATCTTGGGATGTAGTGGATGGGATGGTAGGATCTTGATTTGGAGGAGAGGATATGCTTATATGCTTTGGATCAAGCTCTTGGCATGACTCATCTTGTAGGGGATGTATGATGATGGAAGAGTGTTGGAGGGACTCCTCAATTGGGGGAGATAGGAGGATGGAGGATTCATGAAGGTCATGGGATTTAAGTTTGTGAATATTAGGAGTGGGAGGAGGGGATTGGATTTCTTTAATGGATTGGGTGGATCTAGGAGTAGAAGATGGGGATTTGATGGATTCGATGGGTTTGACCGGCTCAACCGTTTGGACAATGTTAGGAATGATGATGGGTGGGATAGGTCTAGGATGGAGGAGGGCCTCATCACTAGTGACATTACATGATAGAGTGGGAGGGCATGATGTCTCTTCTTGCATGAGTCCTTGGGCGACATTTGGAAGGGATGTAGGATTAGGTAGAGTGATGGGCATGGATGGAGGATTAGGATTAGGGATTGGTGGATTAGGATTAGACGTGGGGATGGGATTAGATGTAGGATTAGGATTAGATGAAGGGATGGGATTGGATGTAGGACTAAGAGGAGATGGAGGATTAGGATTGGGTGGAGGACAAAGAGGAGATGGAGGATTAGGATTGGATGGAGGACTAGGAGGAGATGGAGGATTAGGATTAGATGAAGGGATGGGATTGGATGTAGGACTAAGAGGAGATGGAGGATTAGGATTGGATGGAGGACTAAGAGGAGATGGAGGATTAGGATTAGGGATTTGTGGATTAGGATTGGATGGAGGACTAAGAGGAGATGGAGGATTAGGATTAGGGATTTGTGGATTAGGATTGGATGGAGGACTAAGAGGAGATGGAGGATTAGGATTAGGGATTTGTGGATTAGGATTGGATGTAGGACTAAGAGGAGATGAAGGATTAGGATTAGATGTGGGTATGGGATTGGATGTAGCGCTAGGAGGAGATGGAGGATTAGGATTAGGTGAGTGGATGGGACTAGATGGGGAACTAGGAGTGGTTGGAGATGGAGGATTATGATTAGGTGAGTGGATAGGACTAGATGGGGAACTAGGAGTGGTTGGAGGAGATGGGGGATTATGATTAGATGAAGGATTAAGATATAATGCGGTGAAAGGGAGAGTGATGTAGGAAGATGTGGATGTTGGATTAGATTGGGAAGATTGGGATGGTGAATGATAGTAGGAATATGTAGATGAAGGATTAGAATGGGGAGATGTGGAATTAATGTAAGGATATTGGGATGGGGGATTGTGATAGGAAGGTGTGGATGTTGGATTAGAACAAGAAGATTGAGGTGGTGAACCACCATAGGAAGAAATGTATGGTGGGTTGGCGTAGGAGGATATGGATGGTAGATAAGGATGAGGGGATTGAGATGGTGGATTAGGATAGGAGGAATATTGGGATGGGGGATTGTGGTAGGAATGTGTGAGTGTTGGATTAGGATGAGAAGATTGGGATGTGGGATTAAGGTAGAGGTATTGGGATTGTTGATGATGATGAGGATAAGAGGAAGTGGATGTTGGATAGGATAGAGGTTAAAAGGGAGGACATGATGAATATGTCAATGGTGAGGATGTTGGATATCCCTTGTCAAGGGTAAAATAAGGACCGTTATTAGATGCGGATAAAGGCATGGTGGGATAGTTTGAAGAAGTAGTGGGATTTTGGGAGGTGATTGGAGAGAGCTTACTAGCAATGATAGCGTCAAGAGGATCTATATAACAATCTTCATGATCAACAAGATTTTCGTTATCGTCATCAACGGAGTTAAGATTCCCCTTGACTACTATTACTGGTCGTGTGAGAGTGGGATAAAGATTCATGATGAATATAGATTAGAAGGAAAGAATAGATGATGGATAGAGAACTAGGATGGATTGAAAGCTCATATGGGGGTTGGATGAAAGCTCAGATTAGGATTGGATGAAAGCTCAGATTAGGATGATGGGATTAACGCTCAGATTAGAACTGAATTGGGGCTTAGATTGGGATTGGATCATAGGATATGATAGGATTGATTTGGAACCAAGATCATGGGTTTCAACTAGAGGACGTAAGGTGTTGACAATCAAATTTTTGACAAATTTGGTAGTTTTCAAAAATTGTCAAATTTTGCCATTTTAGGAAACTTCATAGGAATAAGTTTGAGAGTCCAAATTTTTTCCACAAAATACCCAATACCAAGATATGATGAATTTCCCCCTAAGATCCAAAATCTGAGATATTGATTCAAAGTTATTAACGAAAGTGTTTCTTCAAAAATTGGAAAAAAACACTAAATTGTGATTTTGAGGGTCAAGATGAAACTTTGGGGGTTCGAAAATGTGCTAAAAAGGGATCCAACCTATAAGGATAGTTGGGAATCCACATGCCAACTCATAACGCAACCACCCGTAAAATTTCAGCCAAAACCCACATTCGAGTCAAAAGTTATGGCCTCCGGAAGTTTTTGCATAAAAGTCAAATCCTTCAAAATTGATAATTTGGATGAGGATTGGTTTGATTGGATCAATTGAGTGTTTAGGATGATCAAATGGTCAAACAGAGGCTTTGTGGGTTCAAACGAAGGTTCAAAATGGTCAAACGGATGAAATTGGCTGTTCAGTGGGGCGTATACGCACTTCTGTAGTCAAACTGTTGAAACAGTGGGGCAAATTCGCCCCTCTGTAGTAAAACAACTGAAACAGTGGGGCAAGTTCACGCCTCTGCAGTAAACTGGCTGAAACAGTGGGGCAAGTTCGCCCCTCTGTAGTAAAACAGCTGAAACAGGGGGGCAAGTTCGCCCCTCTGCAGTGGGAAATGCAACTTGGTTTGGATGAGGGATTTTGGCAAGGACTTGAAATGATTCAATGACAGTTTGACTTATCAAAATTCACTGGTTTTTCATAAAAAGACACTTTGAACAAGCACAATCTTATGATTAGTGTTTAAGGGGTATGGTTGGCAAAGGTCTTACTCTAGGATGAACAAAGTTTCTAAGGAGTCCTCGATATACGCTCGGTATGTGAGGCACAAACCGTGAACACCAGTCCGTCACAAGCATGAGTCGAGAACCCCAATGAGATACTGAAAGGCTCGGACCAACTCTTCACATTTATCTAGGTATCACCCTAGCTTCAACGCTTCGCTAATTACGATGCAACTGGATTGAGGTACAACTTTGGCTCTCCCCCCTTTATATACCTCATCGGTACGCATGGTTGGGATCATCCCTTGGGGTGATAAAATCCCCAAGCAGGTCCCTCTAAGAAGAAAACACTAATCGTTTCCAACTACCCCTTTCGGATCCGCACAAAAGTGCAAAGGGGGGAGGTGAAAACGAATTAATGTCCCCTTAGGGTGATACAAATAGAACAAACACAACAAGCAACCAATTTACTTTCCCCTAATTATACTAAGTAAATTGATAAAACAGTAAGGAAAGATTCTCAAAGAATAAAACAAAGGCCCTGCAAGCAAATGTTAGTTGTTTATCTTTTTGCCCTTTTTGTGATTTGCAACAAATTTGACTTTACTCACCAACAAACAAGATTAGTGGATTAGAGCACAAAACAACAAAAGAAAAAAGATAAAAACGAAGCTAAAATGCCACTTTTTTACCTTCTCGAATGTGCTGTTAAGGGAAAATTTGCGCCTCTGTAATAAAAAAACGCTGAATTGGGAGGGCAAGTTCACCCTTCTGCAGAAGATAGTCAAAAACAGCAAGGGAAAGTTCGCCCCTCTGCAGAAAACAGTCAGAAACAGCAAGGGCAAGTTCGCCCTTCTACAAAAAACAGTAAAAAAAAATGACCAGCAAGGGCAAGTTCACCCCTCTACAGAAAATAGTCAGAAACAGTAAAGGGCAGGCTCGCCCCTCTGCATAAAATAGTATATATAATGTTAAAGGGCCTTGGTATGCTCATGAACTACAAAAAATACCTTCCTCTCTCAAATAAAGTATCCATTTGTTTGATATCATCGAAACACATCTTATGATTACATTTAATTACAACATGAATAAATTTTTCAGGATAAGCACACAAACACTTATTATCCTTAGGGAACAATCGACACTAATTCAAAATCTATATGTACATAAGCAACTATTATAATTGTGTAATGATGAAATTTACATACCCATGCCATTTCCCTTTTAGTTTGATGTCCATTTCATGGAAATATATTGATAAATTTACATATCAACAATACCATAATCTTTTGCAAAGTTGGGCTCATTCCCCTAGTTTTCATCCATCTATATACACATATCCATATGCACTTAGCCCCTAGCTAAATCCTTATATGCATACACACCTATACATCCACCCTATCCATTTATTTACCACGTTCATTCATACACCTCCCTCCATATAGCTATTTGTCACCAAGATTTAATTATTTGCCCATTTGGGGTCATCTTTATGATCTTGGCTCAACCTTATAGTCGTAGACCCCTTTTTTAAAATTTAAAATTCAAATTGGCTGGTCTTGGCCTTTCTTCATTTTCCCATCTGATCTAACTAAGTACATATTTGGCATAATTTGATGTTGTGTTAGAATTTAAAGACACTTAATGCATTTACTCTAATAATCTAAGAATCTCTCATTTTCTCAAGCATTCTAGATGATTACAGGATTACAAGAGTAACTAAAGTGATACATTCCAAGTTTGTACTTAAAAATGAGTAAAAAAATATGCATACATCATTGTATAGTCCTTATCTACTAACTTTGGTACACTTTTATAACAATTGTCCTAGGGGAACCTACTTATGTGTGACAAAATGGTAACCCTTCCAAGGTATTTTCAAATACTTTTAGACCTCAAATTAACAAAAGCAATAGAGTGGACAAATATCTATCTTGCAAACAAAGCAACAAACTATACAATTGCATAAAGTCAAATCTAGAAACATAAAATGAATTCACAATTGTAAATTTGACTTAGATCACTAAACTCGATTTCAAACAAAACACAAAACTAATATAAAAATATGAAACATTCTTATGATCCCCTTCCCCAATTTGATATAGAAATCTTCACAACTAACTCACTTTCTTTACACATATAAACTAAACACTACTATCTACTATTTTTTTTAAATTTATTTAACCCAACTCTCATGATTAATTTGATTTCTAGTAACATGAAACACTAGCACAATGTACACAACTTCCCATATTTCCCTAGCAATTCCTTTTAACACATGTGATGCTCTCATCAAGTGAAGTGCTGCTCATCACACATGGCACGCCCATCTCCCTAATATTTTCAGATTTAACAATATTCTAGTGGATGCCAATTGAAGATTGGAAGCCAACATTTAAGCAATATAAAGTTCCAACAAAAAATATATTAGAATGCAAAATGCAAGATTTCGAAAGGGAAGCTCAAAAAATGTTGCAAGAAAAGTTGTAAATCTTGCGGATCTCAAGATCCATTTCAATTTTATGTAAATTCAAACTGCCCTTACCGCTGTTCTACACGCAGAGGGAGCACTTTCGAAGTTTTATTCTTTTTCTTTACGGTATTTTTCTTCATACATCTTATTTAAAAAAAAATGAATGAACCAAGTACATACAGCGACATAGCATTGACAGGTGCAGGTTTTGAGCAAGGGATTATGGTGGGATAAGCAGGAAAAAATCAAGTAGTTAGCTGTTTTCTTGAAAACTTCGGGTCAGTGACTACTGTTTGTTTTGCTTTTTATCTATTAGAAGAAGATATGTACAGTGCTGTTTCTGTATTAAGTTGTACTTTAATGGGGTTTTAATCTTCGTTTTGAATTGCATATTATCTTCCATACCCAGTTTTTGTAATTGGGTCATGTGAGTGCGCGCGTGTGTTTAACGCAAATTTGCATTTGATAATGAATATATAACTATTACGTGCGTTTACAGATTGATTGGAACCAAGTTTGCGTTAATCTGCATGGAAATTCAGAGGTTACTTTTTATGTTTGTTTGTTTGCTTGACATAGTTTATTAGGGGCTGTTGTTTTTAAGTCCAGTCAAGCTCAGGGTAATCAAGAATTTTGTTTTTGGTTCAGGCTGCATGTTTTCTGCTCAGTAGGAGTCTTTTTTAGTTTTGATGTTTGTGGGTGGTTGTTTATATATTCTACAAGGAGAATCAGACTGTTGGGATAAATCGGACACTCCTTTGCACATTGATGGAAAGCAAGTTCAGAGTAATCTGCATGGCGATTTGGGGATTGCTTTTTCATTTCTTTTTGTCTGATATAATTGTTGTTTGCTCTGATATGGTTTGTTTATGGTTTGTTTAGAGCTTTGCCTTTTCCAATCAAGCCCAGGGCATTGAACTTTTTTTTCACTGCTGCATGTTTTCTAATCACTAGCAGACATACACAATTTTTTTTTGTGTTGTTTTATTGTTTCCTGTAGTGTCAGATTGTATGGTCATTATCAACTAAGCACCTATAATATACAACCTTTCATGTAACCTCTACGTTCACGTAGTGGAGGTTTTGATTGCATTGATGGTGACAAGGAGGAAGTTTTTAACATTTTTGGAAATTCTAGCAATAAAGCTCCTATTATAAAGTACAGTTACTGTTATGTGAGACGGGTATGGGGATGGGAACTACGACCAGGATGTTATTATGAATTAGGATATGGGAGCATATGAACAAGGGTATCACTCATAGGTTTTTACTTCTGAACAGAGTCACAAAGAGATGTAGGTATGGGTACGCGGTTACTGTCTCTGAATCCAAGTTTCCTGGTGATTATAGGGTAAAGTAACTGACAGGTTGTAGGTTTTCCATTTGAAGACCTAACTGTGTAATCCACAGTATTGATTTTTTGTTTTTTAAATCGATTTTTTTCTCGAGGGATTTCTTGATCACACTGGGAGATAACTGTTGTTGGGTCATTACAGAATTTTGTAGTTTAAATTTTCAGATGCTAGAAATATCTCAAATTCAAAGGGCAATGTAATTGCCAGGTTTGGTGTTACCTTTGGGGAAGTAGAAGTGAAATGGGCAATTTTTTATTGTTTTTCATTTTAATTTGTCAATCATTCTAGAAAAAACTGTTACTTGGTTATTGCAGTTTTGTCATTTTCCGCTCGCAGGAGGATTGTGTGTTGTAAAAAGACATCTTATTTGGTACAAAGGTCAATGTGTGTATTTTAAAACTAAAGCTATATTGATCCGAGAATGAGAATTAGGTACTTATAAATGCAAATAGAGGAAGTGGGTATGGCTAGATCAGGGAACGGAACAAAGTAGGAAATGGGCATTTGGCAGGAAACGGTATAAAGACTGCAGAAATTTCTGGCAACTGTCGATAATGTTTTTAGAAGCTTTTGAGAAATACTAGAAACGATATTTGAAACTTCAGGAGTGTTCCATATAATGGGGCCCCTGCATGCTTAGGAACTTCTGGAAATTTCTGAAAAGGCTGTAATTTTTCAAAAAATGCCTCAAATATGTTTGAAATGTTTCCAACAATTTTGGGCCCCTGTCTAGACCTTTTTGAAAGTTTCTAGAGAGGAAAATATTCTGGAAAGCTGAAAATGAATTTTTAACCTTAAGAAAACAATGTCTGAGTTGAGACTTAGAGTCACTTAACTTTTGCATGTATAACTTGTTTCCCTTGTGAACAAGTTGATTCTGTATCTACTTAGCATATTAGGTCAACATTTAGTTTGACTTGCTCAGGGCTTCTGAATTCTTGCATGTTTGAAATAGATTTTACTTGTTAGCACTCTTGAATTATGTTAAAAACTACAAACCGACAAAGGTTAGGGTAATATTATCAAAATTGTTCAAGATATACCATATGAAAAGATGCTTAAGAGAAACTAAGATAAGCCAAAGAAACAGTAAGCATTAAATAGGCTGCCTTCATAATGATGGTTTACATTGTATTGTAACAATATATTCCCGTAAAAGACATTTTATTATGTTCATATTGTTGTTTAGGAAGGTTATTTGCCAGAATGGGAAATATATTCTTTTAGTTGAAAAATTGAATCTTTTTCAATATTTTCAGAGAACAATTCATATTCTTACTCTGCAGCTTCCCAATGTCATTGTGAAGCCCAAGTCGACTCACTTTGATATAAATATGACAGGCTTTAAGCAATGACATTACAGAGAAGAAAATGCAACATTAGTGAAATGCTTTCGACTGTTTTGAAGGTAGTATATAGTGCCTTGTAAGCAAAGAAGCTAAAGGATGGCCTGGATGCAGTTTGTTTATCATAATTATAGGCATTCCTTGCTGTATGGTGGTTGCCTTGATTTCAACTTCACAGTATCACAAATATGTTCTTGGTGACTTGAGAATGGCTTGTCTAGATAGAGGACAAGTAAATTGGGCAATAATATGAGATGAATTATGCCAGAACCATGCATAATCATAAACAATGCAGTTTTCACACTACAGGTTGTGAAACCAATGAATGTTATGTTATTTTTATGTGATGTCTGTGCATCTAAACACAAACTTTTGATATTGTTTTAAGTTTCAACCATATTAACCTTTGAAAGTTTGAAGCTACTGATTTACAATAGTCAATAACACCAAAGTGCTAGCGAGCACTGAGTACTGGATGTGATGAAGCAGTTGTAGATTTTGTTCTATTGATATGATATGGAACAAAAAATGGTTTCTACTGATGCTACATAGCTTAAATCATCACGAGCAAGTACTATGAGGGAGTTGACGAGTGCTTAGTTATGTTTGGCCATAAAAACATTATTAGTAATTTTGCGATTACTTTTTATATTAGAGACTCTTTGGAACCATAGCAATTCCCAGAGATTTATCACTTTTGGTTCTGAATGATGTAGATCATAAAAGCTGATAGATTTATCTTTGGCTGAGTTGAATGTTGAAAGCAACAGTAATAATGGGGGAAGTTTAGACATTTAAATTGCAGGCAACATGACATTTACCTATAAATGGTGTGAAAAAATGTGTTCATTTAGCCCAGGTTTTTGTTTTGGAAGTTTGATTTGACATGTTCATTTTGCGTGTTATATCTATACCTTGTAAGTTTTAATTAATCCATATTCTGTAGTATTTTTTGAGAGATCAGATGTGGGTTCTATAGGGGCCCACTACCATAGTAAAAGCTATTACGTTGAAGCCAATGGCCAAAAAGCTGCTAAGGCTAGCTAAAAAACATAAGCACTAAAATACTACAGAAATACAAGATTACAAACAAATTGCTGCAACAGAAACCGATGGACCAGCAGCTTCCACCTAATCAGATCGACTGGTAAGGAGCCCTCCTGCTTCTTGTATTCAAGCTTCATACTCAGCTCCAGGAAAGACTGCCTGGCTGCTCGGGTGACACTACTTTTAGAAATCCCAGGAAGGGTAAACAACCTAGAAATTTTGAAACAAGTGCTCCTTACAATAGCCCTCAAATTATCAACACATAAAGCTAAATCCTCGCAATATAATGCCAGGTCAGCTTGTTTCCTCTTTAAAGAAGACAAGTGCCTACTATTCACCATACCTGACTCCTTACGAGTTAGGAGATGCAAAGTCCTCCTTCAAAGCAAGAGTGCCCTCATCAGAACTTTCACCCACAAGAAGGACCTCATTATTATAAAAAATCTTTGACAAAATCCACTCTCTTACCAACCGATCAGGCACTCTGCATTCCAATTGCAAAATAAAAGTTTCTGCTATGGGCACATGGGTGTGCCGAACCCCAGAATTTTCCAACCCATCTGCACCCATGATAGACTTGATGAAGCCTAAAGTTGCAGCCTCCTCCACCGAGAAAATGCATTGCAGTGGGTTGTCTGAATCTGTGCAACTATATGGTGAATCCCGGCTTAGACATTGGCCCATTTTGATGCCTGCAACCAAGAGAGAATCAACTGGTCTGCTGCCAAATAGCCAAACTCCATGAAACTTTGCACACAATCAAGAAAACCATATGGTAAAAACAAAGAGACTGGGGCTACAGATAATAATCTTTGCAGGTGTCACACGTAGGAGTCAAATCATAAAATGAGCCACGGTAGCAATATTTCACTCTCCAATAATTGTAATAATTCAACTATTGGGACAATTCAATTACTCATTCAGTGGTACTGGTGATCTAAAAGTTAGCTTGGGAGAAGGGCATCTCATGGATAATTTGCCTTTAGCCAAGGGCATATATCCCACTCATTTAGATAAAGTGTTTTAGCTAAGAATTGGAATTGAGATTTTCCTGTATTGGCTAAACAATCGTGACCCAATTGTATTCTCTGTAGCAGTGCTGAAAAGAGATTAAATCAAAGAGAGCACTTACATTTTGAATTTCCTCTAATGATGTTTTTAAGCCTCCAGTCGTTAAGATAGTTTTTAATGAATCACTGACTATCACCTGACAATCCCCCTCACTTCCAAAAGCTTACAATGCAAAGAAGAAACCAGTTTAAGTCCTTCAAGAAGCGTAACACTTCAGCTTCTCTATTTGTGTTGGGACCAGGAAAAAAAGAGCTGCTCTTTACAAACAAACCTCGAGAGCAATGAATCACTACTCCAGCACTAGCCTAGTTTAGATTACCTTTAGAACCCCATTGAAGTTCAACTTAGAAAATCCATCTTCAGAAGGTTTCCATATAGCTTTACTTCTGTTGTTATTACTGATTACTCCATTAATGGGTGATCCATATTCTGTAATATTAATATGATACAGTAAGTTTAAATGCACTTCATTCTTATAATTCTATGTTTATTTGGTCTTTATATTTGAAGTCATTCTTTCACTCACCTATTCTTTGCTTTTTTGGTTATGCTATTTTTCTTGGGTGGAAGAAAACTTTGATCAAGTACTTGTACAGTCTGATTCCTTGGTGTTGATGTCAATAAGCCTTATCTAGTTCAAAAGTTTATGGCTCTTACTTCTAAATTTTGGAAAAAGATATGGTTTAATGGAAAATTTATTTCTTGTGTTACCTCTTTTGGGCTTTGGTAACTTGACAAGGCATGGAAAATTACCTGTGATCCTTTGTTTTGAGGCTATGGTATCTATCTCATGATAAAAAAGTTAACAACTGTCTTATGTTTTTGCAGACAATTAGTTGCACAACCGAAGAAAATATATCATTGGTTGAAAATATTCATTTGATATACATTTCAAGGTGCTTTCTCTATAATTTAAGCAGGTAACTATAAGTATATACTATATACTGAGTGAACGGTGGGACAGGTTATCATTTTTGAAGTTTAAATGCCTGTGTTGAACCAATTTGTATCGTATTACTTAAAATTTCAGTTTACAATGCACCATATTCATTGTATCCTATGATAGCTTTGTTGCATCCTGAAATAAGGAGCTAAAGTGCACACAAGGATAGGTAAAAAATGACAATGGACAGAGAGTTGCGATCAAGTAAGAGGCAGAGATTTGGGTCAACAGGGACAGATATTTCTGTTGTACACTCTGATTCAACAGGACAAGTTGCTGATATGCAAATCTCAGATTCTAAAACATACAAGAATGTGCCATGTATGGATTCTGCAGACAAAGGAGAATATGATGACAGGAAAATATCCTTAGAAGATTCCAAAGACAACAAAAGGCAAGTACGTGGTATTCTCAGTGGAAGTCAAAGTGATGTAGCTGATGACATAATGCATGCATCTTTAAAAACAGGGAGGTCCCATGGAAGTCATGATGGGTCTAAAGATCTCTTCCCCGAGCATAATGAGAAGCTTGTTAGTACTCTGCTATCATTAAAGGAAACAGATGTTCCTGCACCAAAATGTGAGTCATTTCCAAAGGCTCGTAAAAATCGATTACTACATTCTGATGCCTCTGCAGCATCTAATGATTGCATAGATTTTGAAACACACAATGAAAACTCTTATGCTCATGAAATGCAACAAATTGAATTAGATCTACTAGAGAAATTGAAAAGATACATAAATGCACGTGGTGGGAACATTGGAGAAGGATGGGAAGTGCAAGCTAAAAGGAAAAACAAAGTTATATATAAGGCTTATCATTCACCAGATGGGAAAAGATTCCGATCAATGAAAGAAATTGCGAGATTTGTTGGTGTTATTCCTAAGAAGAGACACCCAACTGGTACAAAAGGGGACCTAGATAGTACAAGAGTGAATGATGCCAGTGTTTCTTGTTGCTTGATTCCCAAGGTCACTCAATTGCAGGAAATAACTGAGAACCTGGAAGTCGATCAGATTCCCAGGAAAAGTGTAAACATGGGAAAAAGATCAGTGGGGCAACAAGAAGTTTCAGGGCCTCATGTTATGGTGAAAGATAAAACAAAAAAGGTAAGGGTATGTATTTTGAGGCAAGCTATGACTGTGTTGATTATGTGAATTTGAAAAGATAAATTCAAGCAGTTGTTGTTTTCTATCCGTCACCTTATATTGTTTCTAAGACATTTTTTTGAAATTGATTTTGTCATGCTTTTTTAATTTTGAAACTGCAGTGATATTTTTAATTGTTTTACATTCTGCTGGACTGCCCTTTTGATGATTAGTTTTATTAGCATTATCTTATATTTTCAATTATGTGAATGAAATTTATTGTTGTATGTGGCATAAACGTTCCTGGGTTTATTTAATGCTTGTGGTAGCACTTTTACAAATTCTGAATGCCACTTTCTTTCATTTTTTCTATCATTCCACACTGTTCTTCGGGAACCCTTAAATATACAGAACTGCATGGCATTTTATCCTATTTAGAAATGGTAGAAAATAGAAGAAAAAGGAGTTGTCCCTGCATGGCCAGCTATGCAAATTAAATGTATCTAATCCGACTAAGCAAAGTACAGGGAGTGTATCTCTTGTTGTTTAGTTTGTGAAACATTATTATTATTTAGATTAGTTTCTTTATATATATGATATTTAAGTTGTCAGTATTTACAAATAATAGTTAGGATTCTAATAATTAAAATTATAAAGTTATCTTGATAATTATAATTATAATAATGACATTTGAATGGCAATTACTTGTATTTATATCTTGATATTTATTTGGTTTGGTTATTTGTGTTTCAATATCTCAGACTTAGTTTTACAATTTCGGGGACATGACATTGAACCTCCTTATATACATAGGTTAATAGTTATTGAACTGTATAGTTTTAGCCTCACAAGTCACAAGTCATTGTCGCAAGAAACTACAAATTGCAGACTTCCAGAAAACACATACACAAAATCGAACCATTGAGATTTATTGACTCTATAAACCTAATTAAAGTAAAACGATTACTGTTTACCTCTTATATAAATGTGACCAAGGAAACTTCTATCTATAGAAACCCTAATACTTTGTCTTGTCTTGATAGAAGGTGGAAGGATTTCTGGAGTCCATAAAATAACAATTGGCTTTATGCTTGTTTCATTTTGCAACGCTAAAAATATTATCAAATTTGCAATGACTTCTATCAAAACTTCTGTCTAATTGCTTAAAGCTTTCAAGATTCTCTAGTTAAGGTTGTCGATCAATATTTAGGTTTGGTAAATTGTTACTTGTGACCTTTGTACTATCATAATTTGCTGGTTCATTTTTATCTATGGATTCAGAGATGACAAATATAATCCTAAAATGGGGGAAAGTAAGAATATGATGAGATTTTAGGGAACAAAAGAGATTTATGCTACAATAAATAATATTTTTCTAATGCGAACACTAGCATTATGTCATAAAGGATCTTAACGATAATAATAATAGAAAGGCATAAATTATTAGATTTCTTCAAATTAATATCTTGAAACAGTCATTTTAATTGCTGGATCTGGGTGAATTCCAGACACAGGTTTGTGTCACAAATCTCATAACCAGATAAAGCCAGATACCAGATGGTATGTTAAATCTCCACATTAAAATTTAAAGCCCTAAAACAGGAAATATAGATCACTTATAAGTTATAACAGTTTGAAAGCAACAGACACTATATGTGATCTATGCCTATTATTATAACTAGGAAAGACTAAATCCAACTGATGACTTTTGCGAACTGGCAGATTTCTAGGTAACAAAACACAAATTCTGTTAATCAGATCATGATGCTGGTCCAACAGGGTGTCACTAGCTACTCCATTGTATCAACCTGCAATTTTTTTTTCCTTTTCCAACATTTCCTCTTAACATCCCAAGCTAAGGTTGTAGCCATAGGCAAGCTACTACCAGGGTTCCCTGCAATGCTAAATTTGTATTGGTTAGGTGTATGCCCAAGTGCAAGAGGCATGCTATTTACAATTTTCACCTGCAGATCCTCCTTAATACCTTATTTATGCACTTAGTGCCATCATAAAATGCTGGGGATGGATTGACTGCCCAGGTCTTCAACTCCACGACTGGTTTCAAGGGTCTGAATTTTGATCTCCTTTGCCTTGATAGAGTCATCCAAATCAAGCAATGTTTTCTCTTGGAGATTCTTGGCTTCGAAGAGGTCTTTGACCTAGCACTTTAAGGATCAGACAATAAGCTTTTAGGAAAAGGGCAGCCCACCTTCTTATTCCCCCTTTGCTGTAATATACTCCCCATTATCATCTTCTATTATAGTTATTTGTGTAGCCTGCTTTCTTGCTTGAGAAACAACATGAAAATATTTAATATTTCAATCTCTCAAGCTCACCCATTTACCCCTAGGTTTTTGGTGCTTATAAATTTCTTCTATTTTCAGCAATTTTACTTGCTTACCAATCAATTCTTTTTTAATTCTAGAAGCTCCTTTGACAAACCATTCGTCTAAATCTTTAACGCATTTGCCTCCAAAGCTTCGCTAATTATCTGTTTCTGTGTAAGTATATTACTAAAAGCCTCTAAATTCCAACTTCTCATCTTTATTTTCAGCAGTTTCAACTTATGATGCAAGTTGAACATTGCTGAGCTATGAAAAACACTCATCTCTACCCATTACACTACCTTCTTATAATATGTAGGATGTTCGAAGCACATACATTGGAAACTAAATGGATCTCCCACCACATTACCAATCATGACTATCTCCATCCATATAGGGAAGTGGTTAGTGTTGCAACGGGAATAATAAGTGAGGGCATGCCTGAATCTTTGAAGAGCATCGACAGAGAGGCTATAAATCTTTCCAACCTTTCAGTAATATAAGAAAATCCTTTTCTTCTATTATTTGATGTAAACGTACCTTTTGTAGGTTTTATATTAAACAAATTACAATGTTGAACAAGATCATTAAGGTGTTTAGAAGTTTTAGAGACATATTTCTTTACTTAATACTTATCTTTTGAGGTGAGAATAGTATTAAAGTCCTCACCTAAAAAAATATGGTTGATCTCTAAGAGACTCTATCTATTGCATTTCTTATCATACTAGCTACCTTTAATAGATAAGTATGATAAGAGATGCATGTCATTTTAGCATCCACTAGCTACCTTTACACTATGAGTCTATGACTATGCTGATGCTATGAAATTTGATGTTACGAAGATGTGAAGGCCAAGGAAATGTCATGGAAGTTGAAGGTTGAAACAGGTTTTCTTCCACACGACTCTTCACCTTTTGATGGTTTAGATGAATAACATTGATCTTGAAATATAATGGTAAAACCAGGCCCTTTTTGGGATGAATGCTGCAACACTATCTGCACTTGCTGGTACCATGTGTTGTGTGAGTGGACCTTGGTGGTTTGGTTTGTAGGTGTTTGGAATGTAACAGAGACAATGATGAAGACTGTAAGGTATGCTGTGTGCTTTGTTGGCAACATGTTTAGTCCGTGTAGATTGTCTTGTGCCATTGGAAAAGCGTGTGTGGCATTTGTCCGGGATGGTTTGATGATCTTAGAGATATCATGAACCTCAGAAGAATATTCTGGAGTACGACAGACCATGATGTGTGAGTCAGCACCACCGCTGAAGTTGCATTTAGAGAATCTGTATGGGTCTTTAATTACTAACAATGGATTTTAATAAACATGCCTAACCCTGTCATCATGAAGATTTTAAGCATGCCTTTTCTCCTTCAGTTGTTTCCCTTAAGTTGGTAGCTCAGCACAGTGAATAATTTTAAGGGAACCCTCTCAGAATAATTGCTTTCGTCAAGTCTTCCATGCCATACACTATGCCAGGATTTTACCCCACTTAAGAAATACAATCTCATGCTTTCTAGTAGCACACATCTATGTATAGCTAACTGCTCTTTTTTATAGTGGGATTGGAAATGAAATTTATAGATTGGAGAGTGTAATTACAGCTAGAAATTAATTGTTACAGAGAGCCTGCTTACTGGGTCTGAACTTGGGTCATTGTGATGAATTAATGCTAGACACAGCAAGGCTGACCATTTAGAGCCAGTTGTTAGCATGCACTTAATTCAGTTTTTGTTTGTATGTGTACTACTTAGCATATTCTTACATCTATTTGAAAATTTTATAGGATATGCTTAGAACTTAAGATTGGTGTTTTACTTTTCTACAAAACATGCATTATGTCTTATTGCTTTAGCATGTTGAGTTATTAAGATTAATTATGCCCCCATCTTTTTCTTGTCACCATGATTTGATGATTATTCAAAGATTACATCATTTGACTTTTTGGATATTGGCAAGCTTCAATTTGCAAGAAAAATAACTGAGAGAAAGCACATTAAATTTAGATATATTTATTATCAGATTCCAAACTTATATGAATCACGAGCTGATCCAACAAAATTTAGATGCTTTATATGAAAATTAATTTATCAGTCTTCCAGAGTAAGATGATATGTCCAACAATAACTAAATCAGGAAAGTCACTTTTCACTTTTTCTTTTAATTCCGCATTTTCTCTTTTTCCTTGTTTTAAAGTTTTATATATTGGATTGTGATTTGAACTATAACATTATCTGGTGGTGTTTATTGTTGCATTCAACATTTTAGTTTATTGCTAATGTTTCTTGTTGTTGTCAGCCTCTCCTAGAATCAGAAATCCAGCCTTCAATTGGATTATTGACCTCGGGATTAAAGGAAAAGAGCACACCAGATATTGTAAAAGAACCTGGTGGGGGCAATGAGATGAATAAAAGACAGCATATGCATTGGACAGAACTACTTGAGCTGGTCTTGAAAACATCGAACATGACAGTAAGTGGGATTAGGAGTCAGATTTTTAAGGTTCTTGCATCTGAGCCACCTGAATGGGTCAAGCAGAAGCTGCACCCTTCAGTTGCTACAGATGTTCTTACTACAACTGGATCTGGATCAGTGAAGGTATAGTAAGGTTGATTGTTGCAATACAGTAAAGTAGTCATAGTTTCATTAAATAATAAGGTTCTTGCCCTTTTTAAAATGGATCTGAACTAGTGAAGGAAGAGCAAGGTTGGCTATTGCACTATTGCGAGATACTAAAATTTCCAATATAGCAATATAGTTCGTATCATAATATTTATGTGCTTGCCTTTTGAAACTTTATGCAGGAAGTCATTTTGTCAGTGTTGGCACGATACCGAGGTGAGGAAACAAGTTACAAGCACCCAGTGGATACATTATGTAAAAAACCTGTTAATGGCCGGGAAACAGGAAATTCAGATGAAGGAATAATAGAAACTGAGTCCAGAAGGAAGAACTCTAATCAGAAAGCATTGCCATCTTCAGATGTGATCACTAAGCATTGCAGAAATGTACTTCATGACATAACCTCAGCAGAAACATTTGCCCAGCTTTGTAACTTGATTCATGGTAGTTTTGTTGGATCCAGAACACATGAGGTGTTTGATTTCCGGCTTATAGAATTGAGAATGAATGCTGGAACTTATGGCATGTCGCCTGCACTTTTTGATTCAGATATCCAACAGGTTTGTATTTATCACGTGTGCCTTCGTAGAGAAATACCTGGGGAAAGTATATTCTGTATTCAGTGAATTTATTAAATATATTTTCTATTTTCGTAATCATTACCCTTAATAGTATTCTTGTCCCAAGTTGCAAGATTCATATTGTCTATATACAAGTCTGTTTTCTAGACAAATGGTTGGTCATTTTCTGGCCTTCCACATGATTTAGTGTTGAGGCACTTATATAGTTTCAACTTTTGTAAATCCAGTTGCCAAGAGAGCAACACTTTTTGTAAATCACAAGGTCTTTGTATTGTAAGTGATGTCAGTTATTGAATGTCTCCACGACACCATTTGTAGATCTTTAGGGGAATTCTAGCTTAGGGTTTCCTCGTGCCACATTTATTGGTATGATTGTGTAATGAAGATTGATGAATGTGGCAGCATTCTAATTCATTGCAAGCTTTGTAATGGTCTCGTCTTTATTACATATGGGTTTCTACAGTTTGGGGTTGGATTATTAATTGTGCTCATTTATTTGATATCATATTTAAAATTGTGTGCATATGCATAGCTCAAATTTTGTTGTGGTTTGAAAGTGTTTTTTCTCTTGGTAAACTGCAACTCTATATCCCAATGGATTAGGCATTGGTCTCGGAAGTTTATGATTGATTATGCACTCAAAACAATAAATATCTTACTCTAGTAGATTATGAGTTGGTTAGTAGGATGTATGCATCTCATGATTTAGCGATTCATCTAAAGTAGCATCTATAGTGAGCCATAATAGTTCTTATCCTAAGGAATCGTGTTTTGCATACCTTCATCTTGCCTTTGTGCAATGATGTTGTTATCAGCTTAAAAAGAGGTTTTATGTGCAGTAGGTTAGTCTTTGGTCTAGTGACAACCTTCAGGGCGAAGCATTCATTGGGTACTATTGCAATAGTTTCAGTTTGTTTATCTTTAGTTGTGATTAATATTGTTAATAATACCTCTAGGAACACTCTCCTAGGTTTAGCTAAGCCCAAAGCAAAGGAGAGAATACCCACTCTCAACAATTGGCTTAGGTCAAGGGAAGGAAGTCATCAAGTTTGAGGTCTTCGGTGTCCTTGTAAAGATTGACACCTGAAATTGACTGTTTCTTGGGGTAAAAGGCCAAGCTCCTTATGTGGATATAATGGCAAAGGTAACTAGGGACCCTTCCAAGTTTATACTATGATATATCTCTTATATCTCATAATAGTTGGGACAGTTGAATTAAGCATTCCATCTCCATGTCTTGAAGAAAGAAAAGATGAATAGATCCCTTCACTTGGTGGACTAGTCTGATATGTTTTGATTTGTAAAGATATACCATTCCACTAGGTGTGACTTGGTGGTGAAGGTACTCTGTTCTCACAATGTTGACTGGAGTCCAAATCTCACCTTTGTTTTCCAGCTGAGGGATCCACTATAAACCCTCATTCGTCTACCAAAAATATTATTGAAAGCATTCCCTTAGTTGGCTGAGGGTGGTCCTATGCTCATGTGACAAATGATGTTGAAGATGTTTGGGATGAAAAATGGTGCAATCAATGATTTGTATGACATACTCAAATATAGAAAGCCATCTTAGGACTTAGAAGCTGTAATAGAAGATCCAAGTAACAAGACTAAGTTGTTTATTCATTTATCTTCTCATTTGTGGAAAAAGATGGGGAGGGCATCTAGGAGTATCAGAAGGGGGGGAATGGGTGTATGGAGGTTGCAAGAGCCTAAGGAAGAAAATTGGTCTCAAACTACCAACATTGTTATCATTGAAGGGGAACTAGAGAGTAGAGACCCACTCTAAGGAACATAAAGCATTGGTATCTTAAAATGCTTGTAATGGCTGGTGGATGTTGTGTTATAAGTGAGCTCCAGATATTTGACAACAAATGAATGAGTTGTTAATTTAGGCACCTTTAGGAACACATCCTATAGGAAGAAACACTTTAGCTAGCCCTTTGGCTGTTGTTGCCAGCATCTTTACTTGAGAGAGGAATGGGAGCACAAATTGACTTAGTGAGGAGGAATTGCCTGCATCTTTATTTGGGTAAGTTTGGTTGCCATGTGTAATTGCTATCATGAAAGTAAGTTGGAGGAGCAATAGTTTACTGGGTGGAGAGCAAGATCCAGCTGCAGAAGTACCCCAGCATGGCATGGTAAGAAACAAAGAGCACTAGGTGGTCCAGCAACACATCCAGTAGCAGTTGCTTTAACTAGGGTAAAATAGTTGGCCCATGTGTATAGTAGCTTATGTCTTTTGCAGTGATAGGCTAGGTGGGATTTTGAATCTGTAGGGATGGGGATGTGGAGAATTCAAGCATATTGTTGATGGGTCAATGGAGTGTGCTAGAAATGGATGGTTTGTTATTGTTGGGAAGGATTGATCACTTAATGCTTGTTTCTTTGTTTTTCGGATTGCCATTTTGTTTTTTTCATTTAAGCTTGCTAGTGGGCATTTTGACATTTTTTTTAAGTCTTATTATTAATGAGTAGGTAGCACAGTACTTGTACAGTTAAATGAAAATTGAGTTAGATATTCTTATGATTTATCATTGTCTAATGTTCACCAATTTATGAATTATGTAATGTCTGATTTTTTCTTTTTAATGATTATCTCTGAAATTGTATGATGTTTTTTCCCCTTTTAACTCCTGAAGTTTCCTTGCTGTTTCATCCAGAAGTACAACCAAGTTTCCACCTAAACTAAATTACTATCCATCTGTATTGGTTAAAAGTCCAGTTTACTTTCTGTTGGATAGGTTTATTTACATCTTCGGTGCAATACTGTATCATCTGCATACTGGAGAAAGATTATAAAATGCTAAGGTATCTCTATTCACTATGGTTCCTGTCTATGTTGATGATGGAAATACTTGTTCTAGGCCTAGTCTAATTTTAATAACCTGCACATCATTTCTGTTTTTTAATTAGCAAATTCTTGAAGGTAGACTCTGTTTGCTGATTGTTATGCCTGAAATTTGTACACTGTGGTTTGACTCCATTGTGTGTTGAGAGCTGCAATTGCTTATCTTATTCCATTGTCATTACTTTCATTTTTGTTGTGGCAATACTTTTGAGATTTAAAATGAGGTTTTGTTTACTCAAATGTTACATGATAAATTCAGTATAAACTAGGTATACTAAAAAGTTCAAGCCTTTTGCAGAACTGGAAGAGATTGCGAGAAATTGGGCAGGAGATGATCATTCTTGCAGACAGTCTTGCCCTCTATTCACAGGATTCTTATAAAAAGCAGGTATTGCAGGATGCTTATTGTGTGGAGCACATGATCTAAACTTAAAAGATTTCATTTTCATTTGAAAAATTTGCCAACATATTCAGAAGTTTGGATTTCTCTTCCATGCAATGTTTGAGATAAGAATGATGTTGCTTTTATTCAGGTTGGTTGGTAATGCTGAAGTCAAATGCTTGCCCTTTGGTATCTAGGGTTTCCATTTAAGTTGCATAAAAATAACTTTAATGGCTGAAGCTTATATTTACTGATTCTTATCATGATAACACTTCGGAAATAATTGATAACATTGGCTCATAAAGGGAAGGAAGAGGATTATGCGCTAATGTAAGATGTGGGAAAAGACTGCATGATGCATCATTATATGCAATGTGCATATCCAAATTTATAGAATAATAAAAACAATATTTAAAAGAACAGTAAACCTAAGTTGCTGGTTCAGTTATGAATTTGCCGGTACAGTGGAATTTTTTTCCGGGTACAGTGTGACTAGGTATGGCAGTACTATGGATACACAGTGAGATTATAAACATTCAAAAATTCCCCCCAAAACAGAGCAACGACCAGCCATAAAGGCCCCTAACACCTCGAGCACACCCCAGTATGGATGGCGTTCTGAAAGCAGGCATGGCGCTCCCAAGAAATCCGCGACCAAATCAGGAAAAACATACCTTTACAAAGAACTTGACCTCTGCAACACTTCAAGGAATAAATGTTGCCGCTCAGTAATTAATTCAGTTTGGAAGAAGCTCAAAAATCCAATTTGGTAGCTGAGAAAAAGATATGCCATTACTGTTCTGTCATTACCCACGAACTGAGGCAGCTAGCCGTTTTAATTTGAATTATGGCCGTCAGATGGAAGATGGGGGGACGAGATCACACATCGCACATCTGGCTTGAGCTCCTCAACATGAATCAGCGATGACCATCATCAGAGGGATTGCAACATATCGGAATTGTAAGCTGTCAAATATCTTTAGTATAGTCGGCCAGTTGTTATATTTCAATAAAACTATAGTTGTAGCAAGAATAATTAATATAATAAATGTCATGTGCATTCGGGTAACTAAGTCCCGATTAGTGGTAGCGGGTTGTTATGAAACGTCATGACGGTTGGTTGCTCAACCACCACCAAACGTTATATGTACTTAGTTTCTGTAGTCAGGAGACATGTTATGATGTTCATGGTTGATAGTATTGTTGATTTTCTATGATTGTACATGGTGATATTTGCTGGAAATGAATATAAGCATCTCATGATTCAGCATATTATGTTTTCCGCTTTGTTATTCTATTCCATGTTTTGCATATAGTCTAGTTTACTTCAGTAGTACGTAGTATGTTGAGTTACACCTAGTGAAGTAAACATTTGGCGCCGTTGCCTAAGCGGACCAGGGAATCACTCGTCATTATGATGGCAGCATAATGGGTCAATTGACGGAGGAGCCCGTAAAAACTAATGAAGAAAGAGAGGACAAAATGACACAGGATTTGGTAAATCTATGGAATATATCCCTAAGAGATCACGTACAGAGGGAAGCCCTCAGGCGAGAAATCCTTGAGGTAGTTATCTGGGAAAGATTGGAAGTGAACAACGAGATTGATCACCTTCTCAACCGTCTACCAAGATTGTTGGCTCGCCACTTCATCATCCTACAAGACCTTCGGGTGGAGGAGGATCAAGAATGCCGAAGGCAACAAATATTGCAGTGGTACGAAGAACGAGCCAAATGGGAAGAGGAGGAATGAGACTCTAGCCGGAGACGTACTCCTGGCAACCAACAATGATTGCGTGAACGACCTGTAATGCATGTACGACCAAACAAAGACAAGAACCGAATACCATTCGGGCACAAAGCTGAGGAGGAAAGGGTTCAGTGATCACTGAGAGTACAGGAACAAGAAAATCGGCAACGAAGACTAAGGCAAGTTGATAAAAAAAATGAATGAAGATCTAATTGAAATAAACCAAAGTATACAAAGGGCAAATGCTAATCTTGAGGAAATAGACCAATCCATCAGTAAAGCACATCAAAATTTTGTGGAAGGGAGGGACGAAGGACCCTTCATCACCCCGTACGGAGAAAGATATAAAATCTATGAAAATGAATTAAGTGGAGAACTTGATAACAGCATCCGACGCATTTGAGAGTTGTCCATATTGGACGATGACGAAGGGCTGAGGACTGGAAGATCTGAGCCCAAGACCCCTTGGCAGAGGGAGTACTGGAGTGGAACCCAGGAGACTCAAGGTGTCGAGGATGTTGACGGAAGACGTGGGAGTGACTCGTATGTGGCCGAGAGTGCAAGTGATGCACCGGAACGTAGCGGGGAAACTGGTCTAGTCGGGTCCAATACACAAGGAGAACAACGGGGAAAGATAGTGACTCCAGCCGAGTGGCAGAAGCTGTCGAAGTTTACGGGGAATGGGTTAGAAGATCCAGTATGACATTGCAAAACATGTGAAACAATCTAGATAGCAAATGGACAGGATGATTCGGATCACTGGCTAAAGGATGACTCAGAGATAGTGCCATTGACTGGTACTCAGAATTGGACCAAGCAAATAAAGCTACATGGAGATTACTGAAGCAAGCATTTCAAGATGAATTTAGACTCTTGAGGGACAATAGTGAGATTGTAGCAGAGATCTATAATACCAAGCAAGGGAAGCACGAGAGTGTGTGGACCTACAATCGGAAACTGAAAGATCTGCTGGGGAAACTTGAGTCACAACCAGCAGATGGCCTGAAGAAGAGGTGGTTTATTAAGGGTCTACTTCCCTCGCTACGGAAGAAAATGAAGGTGGTACCTTCATCCTCGTACACTAAAGCATATAATTGTGCGATGGACATCAAAAGTGAGAACAAGATATCCTCTAGAGGGAAGAAGAAAGATGACGAAGAAAGTACATGGGAGAGCGAGGATGAATTGAAAACTGTACAAGCTCTCCGTCGTGACATGTTGAGAATGATGAAAGAATTGAAAGCCGACAAAGAAGGGTCCAAGGAGGCGAATGAACTATGGTGTACTGAATGCAAGATAAAAGGTCATACAAAGGTGAATTGTCCAAAGAAAATGTTTTGTGACATTTGCCAAGTTATGGGACACTCCGTCAAGGAGTGCTCGTACAACTTAAAAACACGGAGTTCGCAAGTGTTCTTCACACAAGGGGAACAATCAACCCCTCCAACCACACCGCCAAAACCCCAAAACAACAATGCATCCCCTAGCGGCTATTGCAACAATTAGAGAAATAATATGCCAAGAAGCAAAATTCAATATGACAGCAAAGGTAGACCCATGCTCTAGTGCCGAAAATGTAATGAATGGGGTCACTTTGCCAGGGATTGCCAGAGCGGTCAAGGTGTTGGGGGAAAGCTGTGCAAATGGTGTGGTCCTGGCGATCATGAAGACACCGCCTGCCCAAAGCAGAAAGGTATCAACATGCTAGAGGTAGCCGACGAAGAAGTCCTGGCACTTACAAGGGCTTAGACGAAGAAGGCCAATTATTTGGATCATCGTACAGAGAAAGAGAGACTCTGAGAAGCCAGGGCAAAAGCTGAAGAGGCAATGGCAAATGAATGAAAAACTTCCAAAGTGGCTAGTACTTCGTTGCAGTTGGAGTCCGAGAAGAACATAGTACGACAGGTGCTTCACACAACCGTACCAATCAAGGTAATAGACCTTTTGCAAAAAATCCCTCAACTACGAGGAGCACTCAAGAACATCATTGGAGACAATATTCAGAGGGGTTTGAACCGAAAATATGACAGAGCCGGTAGGAGAGGCCACATACCCAATGCTACTCGCAGTAAGTGTTGGGAGGAAGTCGATCGTCGTACGATGGAAATCTTGGGAATGAAACTCTCTAACACCATCGTCGACAGAGGCTCTGGGGTGAATGTCCTGCTAGAGGAGACATGGAAGTGCTTGGGTAAGCCAACTCTCTAGCCCCCGACATTCCACCTGGTAGGAGCAGATCAACATAGCCTCAAACCTCTTGGTACTTTAATGGTGCAAAAAGTTTTGATCGGCACACAACAGTTCTTGCTAAATTTTGTCGTCATACCATTGGAGAAAAAGGCATACGATGCACTGTTCGGACGAGTATGGTTGGTTGCTGCCAAGGCAAACCATAATTGGAAGAGGAACACACTCTCGATCGAGAGCCACGGGATGAAGTACAATATTGATTTGAAGAATTAGGTGGTCAGTGAAGAACTGGCGTCTTTAGGATTAGAACTGGATGAAGGGTCGGATGTTGATGAAGAAAGGAAGATAATGGAGCCGAATGAGGAAGGGGTACTGGAAATTTGAAGTTGCTCGGAGGACGAGACTAGTTCACTGAACGGGTTGTTTCACTGGCAGATGGAGGATTACGAAGTTTTGCACTTTGATCGCAATATGTTATAGAACATAGAAGGGGGAGAGGAAGGAGATAAGGGCTCGACCAGTGAGACATTTCCGCCAGAGTAGGCGAGTATATGGAAGGTGTGGAAAAATTGGAGGAGACGCCAGCTCATAAGTTTGAGCGAGACAAACTCATCAAGTACGAGGAATCAACACCGAAGAAGGTAAACCTGGGTGAACAAGAAAATCTTAAGGAGGTCCTCATCGTTGATGATTGGGACCCCGTACTAAAGGCGGCGACATTCAAAATCTTCATGAAATACAAGGATACCTTCACCTAGACGTACAAGGACTTGAAGGGCATACCGTCGGAGCTGTGCGTGCATAGGATCCCTCTCGTATCGGGAGTCCAACCCGTACAAAAGAGACCCTATAGGATGAATAAAAATTATGCCGCAAAGCTACAAGAGGAAATTGAGAAGATGTTGGAAGCGAGCATCATTTTCAAAGTGGAAGTTAGCGAGTGGGTGTCATCGATTGTCATCTCCTTGAAAAAAGAATTGGGGCAAATCCGGATGTGTCGACTTTCGGTGTTTGAATGCAGTGACTATCAAAGACTCGTTTCCAATCCCCTTCATTGACACAATCCTTGAAGAGGTCGCTAGGCATGAGATGTACTCGTTCTTGGACGAGTTCTCTAGATACAACCAAATCTGTATTGCAGAAGAAGAAAAGTTGAAGATAACTTTTGTGGTCAAGGATGGGGTATACGCGTACAACCGAATGACATTCTGGTTGTGTAACGCATCGGCCACATTTCAGAAAATAATTTTGCACATCTTCAACAAGATGTCAGTGGGCAACTTTAGAGTGTTCCTCGACGACTGGTCCATCTATAGTGACAAGGAGAAACATTTGAAGGCTCTCAGAGAGTGCATGGAGAGGTGTAGAGCAGCCCGCCTCGCATTGAACCCAAAGAAATGTAGATTCATGGTGCCACAAGGGAAATTATTGGGGCACATTGTGTGCAAAGCCGGATTAAAGATTGATCTAGACAAAGTAAGAGTCATTGTACAAATGGAGGCTTCGGAGAACGTCATTGGTGTAAAGTCCTTCCTCGGCCATGTAGGGTACTATCAGAGGTTTATCAAAAACTTTGCACAAGTGTCGTACCCTCTCGACCTACTGACAAGGAAGGGACAACCTTTCATATGGGCTGAAAAACAAGAAAAAGCATTTAATGAATTGAAGAACCGGTTGATTAGTTCACTCATATTAGCGTACCCGAACTAGAACAAGGAGTTCCACATACATGTGGATGCCTCCAATTTTGCCATCGGAGCGACACTGGCATAACTAGCACACAGGTTGGACCACCCAGTATTTTTTGCGAGTCGACTTCTTTAAAGAGAAGAGAAAAACTATAGTACAATCGAACACAAAGCGCTGGGGATGGTTTACTTCGTACATAAACTCAGGCATTATCTGCTAGCCACCGTTCACCTTTTATGTGGACCACCAAGCCCTAATGTATTTGGTGAATAAGCTGATAATTGAAGGGAGAGTGAGCAAGTGGCTACTATTGCTCCAAGAATTGACATTTACTATCATTGTACGGTGGGGGAAGAGCCATGTGATCACCA
This sequence comes from Sequoiadendron giganteum, assembly GCA_007115665.2. Classification (NCBI taxonomy): domain Eukaryota; kingdom Viridiplantae; phylum Streptophyta; class Pinopsida; order Cupressales; family Cupressaceae; genus Sequoiadendron; species Sequoiadendron giganteum. The sequence goes on from CM021103.1 coordinate 706,272,746, forward strand.
ACTAGTTGTCAAGGATCTGGTTGGGCGAACCTGCAGAGGGAGGAGTGAACGAAGATTTTTCGGATGCGCACCTATTTCAAATTGTAGTACTCCCTTCATGGTATGAAAAGATTGGAGAATACTTGTCTACATCCTACATTCTCGAAGGAAATGCCACCAACAGAGAGAAGGAAGCTCGTATTGAAGAGTAAGACATTCCAGCTGATTAATGGCCCGCTGTATAAGATGGGGTTTGACTAGATCCTCCGAAGATGTGTCATAGAAGAGGAGATACCAGGTGTACGAAAAGAAGCACATGAGGGTTTGGCTGGCAGTCACATGGGCCCGGATGCTACAACTAGGAAAATCCTCTTAGTGGGCCTATGGTGGCCGACGATGCACAATGATGCACGGGAGTGGGTGTTAGGTTGCAACACCTACCAAAGGGTAGGGAAACCGTTGAAGTGAGATTTAATGCTATTGTATCCATCTCGACCATAGGAGTTGTTCGAACGATGGGGATTGGATTTTATTGGGCCACTAAAGGTGAGTCAATTACATTGGTGCTGATACATTGTGGTTGCTACTGAATATCTCACAAAGTGGGCGAAAGCTTGAGCATTGCTAGATAACACAACACAGAGTATGACAAGATTCATTTACGAACAAATAGTGAGACGGTACGGGATTCCGATCCAGATTACGAGTGATTGTGGGGGACACTTTGTCAACCTTGTCATCCGATTGATGATGACAGAGTTCTGAATCTTCCACAAATTATCAAGTCCGTACTACTTGTTGGTGTGTGTTTTATTACCCACTGAACACAGAATAAAATGTCCAAAGACGTTCTATCCTCTCTTGAACAAAATCATCGTGTATGCTAAGATTGCGAGAAGATCATATGGTGACTCCATGGTTTCTTTTGTGAGGTCTTGACATGTGGATAAGCTCAATGGGCGTTGTGATATGCTGGTAACACAAAGGGACTTATGATAGGAATCATTCACAAGTTTAGGACTTAGATGGTTTTAACGTTAAATGCTCTTTTCATTGGGGCTTTTCAATTTTAGGACTTAAAAAAAGTGTAAAAAGATAAGGGTTTAGGAGCTCTAATCTATTCCTAGGAATTCAAGAGACGGTAGAGATTCAGAGAGATTGGTAATCACACTTTGCTTCGCCTCCCTAGGACAACTACACAAAGTGAGTGCAATTTTCAAGGGGTGTGATTATAATTTTCATGTCTTGAACAATACTCATTCAGACTGAAGTTAAGCATCCACAATTAAAAGCTCAGGCTAACTTTACACATTGAATAAAAATCATCTATTCAAAGAAAGTATGAGCTAAGTCTCACCAATCACTACTATCAGATCTTTCATTCATTTAACAAACATTCAAATCAAATTCTACTTTAATTCTAATCTAGTGTTGAAGGAGATATGTAACCTTGCAAACCACTTGACAATAAAAGGGATTCTAAGCAAATCATGCATAAGAGATTTTATTATCGGAAGTAGCAATGCGAAACAATTTCATACTACTCCCTTCACAAAATGAAAATGAGAGTTCACGAGTTTATATAGAGTTTCAGAGAATGAATGAAAGGCCCCGATTGAAACAAATCAATGGCGAAGATCAATACATATCAACCCTAATTAGGGTTTCCAAAAATATCACTAACACTAAGTGCATGTGAGACAAGTGGCTTTAGGAGCTATTCTCAAGGAGGTGCATTCCTATCCTGTCGAAGAGCAGTGTGTTTGATAAACCTGGACATGATCAGGATGATCTCTTCCATAGTGACTTGCGGTAGCATGTTGACTTTGAATTCCAACCCATCCAAGTCTTCGGTATATCCAGCAAAGGCATTCTCCCATTCTGGTTCATTTTTCATGAAGGCATCCTGGATAGATGAGAGGTTCGCCACCCTAGTTAAGTTTCGTCTCAGAATCAGCCCTATGATGGATAAGAAGATTTTTGGACTCTGTGCCTTAGATTTTCCAGCTGTAAGTCATTCTTTCAGATGATTTCTTTATCAAGCATATCTGCAGCTATGAGAAAAATCTTATTTTGAATCTCCTTAACTTGCTCTTCAACTTTGATTCCATCAGACTTCACTCTTTCCAAGACTTTGCCCTGTGTTGTTAACGCCCAATACCAAGTGTGGAAGTCGTAAGCGGCGCTTGTTGCAATTATCTTCTCGTCGATCAACTCCTGTTTTAGAACCCTTTTTAGCGCTCTGAGGCATGGGATGATCCTATCCTAGATATCCAGAAGATTGTCCCAAAATTTTGCCATGACAGCGAGTTTGGAAAGCAATGAGGAAGTTTGTCCGTAGGCCAGTGTGTCTCTTTAGGAATGCAACCGCTTCTATACTCTTACCTTCCATCCATTCCTTGGCTTCCTTAGCCGTGACCATATCTTCTTCAATGTCCTTGGCCGTTTCCTGTGAGGAGTTTAGAAGAGGAGGAGCCACTGCATCACCTTGATTGAGCGGTTTGGTCAGGTGTTGAATGTACTCCTTCAGGCACTCGACCTCCTTATATTCCTTCTTCTTCGCCACTTCCTTCTCCAGCCTTGCCTTGATAGTAGAGACCGAGTTATCCAATTCTTCAACTTGCCGGCCTTTTGTCGTTGGGCCCAAGTCAATAGTGATGATGACGTATTCGTGGGGAGCTATATTTTCCTGTGGCTTGTCCACTATCGGTACTGCAATATGCACAGAACGATTGTTGGCTTCATCCCTTTGGGTCGTGGAGAATTTCTTGCGGCCTTCTTTACAACAACTTGTTCTAACCTAGCCAAGAAATCTGCAGCATCATCTTCTTCTTGAGCCTCAACTGGGACCTATATCTTCAGTCTTTCCTTCAACTAGTTAGGAATTGTGGGTTGTTCAATGCCGTCTTCCTCCTGAACATTTTCTCCACCTGGAATATCCAAAATTCCTTTAAGAGCGGAAATCATTCCCTATTGAAATTCATCATTCTGGATATCCATTTCATTGTTCGAATCCATTATTTCTGTGCCCGTAGGAGATGGTGGCTTGTCATCGTCTAGCTGGATTGGCTCAATATTACCCTCATGATTCAGGGAAGGCACTCTCATGTCTGCCAATGAATCATCCACAGTGGCCACTATTTCATCAATATTCTTGGATGCAGCGGAACGAGATGGCTCTCCCCTCTGTTTCTTTTGAACAAGTTCTGCATTTGTAGCTGCCTCCTTCCTCTTCCCGGAGTTGGTAATTTCAATCAACTCGACACTGTGGGATGCTTCTGCATTCGAGGAGTAAGATTCCATCTCACTCAGCAAGTCATAAGTGAGCGTCGTCTTCCTCCGTCTTAATTCCTGAACGTGTTGTTCAACCCACCACTAAGAATACTTGACCACCGACCCTCATCGAGGTATTCAAATTCGCAAGCTCGGGTTTTGACCACTTTATAGTAGGAAGGGGCCAGTTCTCATCAAAGCATGGTTGGACATACTCTCCGTCATCCTCGAGTTGATCAGGTACACGACAAAGCTCAGTCATTCTGATCAGGCTTGCTGGCAATCTGGACCATAGCCTTTTTTTGACCTCATACTCATCTGCAGCATCCGCCTAGAAGTCCTTTAGGTCCACTCTATGCTTATACTTCCTTCCGTTCACGGTTCTGGTGTGGTGGTGAGGATCAAAATTCTCTCTGGGGGTACCATTGTATTTCTAGCTTGGCACTTTCAGCTGCTTGTGTTGGAGGACAAGATTCTAGCATGTTTTCGATGAAGAACGGGGAAGTGATGGCCGCCTTCTGCTTTGACCTTTGGAGGCCTTGGTATGTTTCTAACTAACTGAGGACTTCCAACAAGACCATTTTGTTGGTGGGAAAGATTGGAAGTCTGTAAGGATTTCTAGTGAATCCCTGAATTTTGATGTACGTGAATCTCGGAAACAGGATAAACTAGGATCCGTACTTGCTGATTAAGCTCCTAGCTTCGTGAGTCAACCTTTGGTGAGTTCCTCGTTGGAGTATTCTGGTGATGTAATGAGAAACACATCATTTGCCTGTCTGAAGTGGGCCTTCTCACTAAGTTGCAACTGCGGATAACAGTCATATGACTTCAATTCATTTTCTCCATTGTCGACTACCCCTTTGCAGATCAATCCGGCATATTTGTACGTCCTAGCCAATAGATAGATGATCTATGAACTCATGTGGAATGATTGTCTTTTCCAGATTAATTAGCTGCTCATGGAGATTATCACTAATCATCCAGGACTAGTTGAACATCTTGACGCTCGAGGTGATTTCATCAATGAAATAGTACATCCACGTCTCGAATGGCGCGCCCAGAGGATTGCCGACTATTTTGTTCATTAATAAAATAATGTCCCCATAATCTTCCTTGAAGTTTGTGCGAAGCAGCTTCTTTGACATTTTCTTTGTAGAGGCCCTCGGTTTTTCTAGCCACGACTTGTTAATGTTCATGGCACATAGTTCAAACTGGTCTTCGTATAAATTTCTAGCGTTGTTTGTACGAAGTCCGGTGGTAGGTTGGGATGCCAAATGCTTCCTGGATTGCCAACTCTTCGAGATGGGCTAATATTCTTCCATCAGGTGCAACAATCCGCCTTTCCTGTGGATTATAATGGATGGCGCATTCTACCATTAACTCAGCACATTCTACGGCTGGTGGGAACTCGACTGCTTGGACGATGCCATTCCTCATCATCTGGCGAGCAATTGGTGTCGGTAGGAATCCATTGTGTCCATACATCCTCTTCTTGAATTCTTTGAAGTCTACTTGCCCGAGATTAGTGTCTGTAATATTTTTCCACTTAGAATTAATTTTTGACTCCAGTTGCAGTCCCTTGCTGGCAAACTTCATCTACGCCTTTCTTGAAGGTTCTCCCCGATTGGTCATCAACCTGCAATAAATATAAAAAGAATTAACATTAGTGTAGAGATTTTTAAATCCTGTTTTTCCAGGCCTTCATTCGAAAGTTTTTTACTTTCAGCTTGTTAAAAAGATAAAATTTCTATGAAAAAGCAAGCTGAAAATGGCGAACTTGATTAATTCTTTGACAAATTTTTTAGCCAGAGTGACAAAAGAAGATGAAAGAAGAATAGAAGAGCTTGGCCAATCCAATTTTAAACCTTTGAAATTATCTTCTGGCTGCAAATCAAATTCAACTTTTGAAAATCAAGAGAAGTACGCCCTTTTGCTGGAAAATACACTTTTCAGCTAAAAATTCTACTTTATTTCTTCAGTGATTACATCCTCTAGTTCAAGAATTTACTCTTCCGTCGAGAAAATCTACTTTGCCTTAACAAATTCTTCCTTCCAAATTTTATCTTTCACAACTTCGAAAGAGCTGAAGAGAAAACTTTTGATTAACCTGGGAAAGAATGATTTGAAAGAGACAAGTCGAACTTGTTATAAAGCTGGAGAAGTTGATAGTTTTAGCAACTTCGTGTTTTCTTTCTAAGTTCATCGAGTTTAGACTTGTTTTATCTCTTCCAATATTGGAGATTCTGAAAGAAAGTTTCCATTTTTTTATCCGGGCGTCATCCTTAGCCAAAATCCTTTAGATTTTTCTTCTTTCTCAAAAATTCGCCTAAGTGTTGAATATTTATTTCAAACGTTGGAAAATATTAAATATTCAATGTATTAAATTAATTTTCCAACCCTTTCAATCTTCTAATCATGGCGAAATTTGATTTTGTCTAAGGCAAATTTGATATTTCTCGTGTTATTTTCCATTTTTCTCTAGGCATTGCACATTTTAAATAAATTTTCCTAAGTGTTGGAAAATAAATAATAAAATATCCAAAGTATTAAAATTCCAACCTCTTTAATCTTTTCCAACCCATTTATACCATTTAATTTTGGTGATATGTAATTTACCCATGGCTAAATATTTATTTTCTAAGTCATTTCATTTATCTCATTTAGCCAGGGTAGACTTCTTGATTTTCTCGCCATTCTCCTTGCTAGGGTGGACTTAACACTTGGCCAGATATTTTCCATCATCTCAAGGGCAGACTTGGCTTAAGCTTGGACGTTGCTCCATACTTAGCCAAAATTTTGAGTTTTTATTCTCCTCTTCTTGGTTGGGCGGACTTGGGAGCCTTCTTGCTAGTCACGTCTTTGTCTTCATGCCTTAGAAACTTTTATCATGTCGGGGTGGACTTTGTCGGGGTCTTGCCAAGTGCAAGGGCGGACTTCACTTGCCTTGTGTGCCATTTTCCTCTTAGCTTGGGCGGACTCCAACCTTTCTTGGACATCCTTCACATGTGGGCGGACTTCATGACTTTTATTCCAATCATTCAAGGGATGGGCAGACTTCATCTAGCTTTTTCCGTCTTCCTTTTGGCTTGGGCGGACTTTAGAGTGCTTGTGCCAAAGGTAGGGCGGACTTTGAAACTTTCTTTCCATGGTTGGGAGGACTTCAAGAATTTCTTTTCATGGCGCACCTTGCCTTAGACAATTTTTCATTTTCTGTTCAACACTTAGCCAAATTTTCAAGTTTTCTGGATCAAAACCCTAGCCACGTGATTTTCTTGCTTTTTGTGATTTTGCCTTGCCTTTTACTCTCAAAGATGCAAAATTTTGATTTTGAAGGTGAACATTGTTTCCATGACCTGCGAGACTCTGACACTTTCTAAAAATAGAAAAAAGCAAAAAGCATCCCTAAAAAATAGGAAGTTTGGAATGGTTTGAAAGTGCCAAAAATAAAAAAAACAAAATCCCTAAAAAATAGGAAGTGTCAGAATTGACTTGAAGCAATGGCGTTCCTCATCTACCGGACCTTCTGAGCACTTCCATGACGTCTAGTAATTGATACAGGCTTGAAATCTCAACTTGACATGGGCGATTCTCAGAATTCTAATTCTGAACTCTCAAGCAAACAAACTCATGAAATTGCAACGCAGAGGACAAAACCCTAAAAATATAAACAATTGGGGGTCCCCATTTGCAATGGGGCAATGTGTGAAATAGGTCACAGCATCTGGGGTCTCCACGTTGGGAATGTTCCTGAACATTCCAAAGATAGTACCCACTTCAAACCCGGAGTCTAAGACTAACTCCAACTAACTTATCTGTTGGCTAAGAAAAGTACTTAAAAGGAAAGAGGAATCCTAAACTGTGTCAAGACCTTTCATTCTTTTGTTACGAGTGTGCGCACATGTGTTCATTTCCGCCGCATAAGAACACTAAGTCTCTTTGGTTCCTTCATGGATTTCTTGTGTAATTTGTCTTAACTCCAAAAGCATCCTTGGATAGAGCCTCGCTGCCAACAAGCGTCCATAGCCCTGGCAAGGTTATCTACTATAATCTAATAGAGATTGCTCTACTTCCGGCGATTTATTTTCTTTGTTATTGAGTGTACACCTGTAGAGATGTCCACACACCTAGAGCCAAGTGCTTTGACCTTTTCTTTTCATAAACTTCTACACTTTGGCTTGTAAGCAATGAAGCTCACATGGGCTTGAGTATTATAGTGGTGTTGAAGTAAGACTTTTGATTATTTTCTTTTTTGGTTAACCATGACTTCACCTAGGAAACCATAATGACTCAGAGAACTCATTAAGTGTGTAAGATATAATCACTGCAAGACTCAGTGTCAAGATACAATAGATGATTCCCTTTTTAGTCAAGTATTAACCTTAACCTTAAGATACTTTAGAGACAATTAACCTAGGACTCGAAGGCTTTCCACAAATATTTATCCAAGGAATAATTACAACACAACCTAGCAGGGTCAATCCAGCGTGTGCGTGTAAACAACACCACCCTTCTCGCAAAATGGGAATCCTTGCTTATTCAAAAACCAAACCCAAGGCAAAACGAAAGCAAACTAATCTAAGAAAGCAAAGTGATCTAATCTAAGAAAGCAAAGCAAGCTAATCTAATAAAGTAAAGACAACTAAACTAATAAAACAAAACAACTAACTAAGACACAAAAAGAAGCTACTCTACTATGTACAGGTAAGTCTCCTCAAGGAACTCAGGGTTGGAAATAGTGTTTCAGAAACTGCTCGTTAACAGGCAATGAGATGTCTTCCCTTGTTAAAGTTTTCAACTTGAATGCATTCTCTCCCAGTATCTCAACAATTTGGTATGGTCCCTTCCACATATTATCAAATTTATCATGGTCCCCTCTCCGTTCGTGAGCTTTATCCCAATAGAGGACTAGGTCAGAGATTTTGAAGGACTTTATTGTTGCATGTCTGTCAAACCATATTTCAACAATCCCTTGATGCTTTGCAAAATTTTCGAGGGCCTGATACCTCTGTTCTTCTAGTAATAGGAGGTGTGAGAGACGAATCTGAACTCTGTCATTTGGGTCTAGGTATTCTTGCAGGAATCTCAGTGTTGGAATTCTCAGTTGAATAGGAAAGACAAGATCTTGCTCGTAAACTAAGTGATATGGAGAAGTTCCCAATGACTTCTTGGCTCTTGTTCTGTCTGGCCATAGAGGAAACCTAAGTTGAGAATGCCAATCTCTCGGATTTTGATCCAACAACTTCTTGATTACACTAAGCAAATTCTTGTTCGTGGACTCTGCCAACCCATTACCCTGGGGGTAATAATTGGAGGAAAATTTCAAGGTGATGCCGTAGTCGAATGCCTAGTTGAAAAACTTCAAGGAAGTGAACGTGGAATCATTGTCGCATACCAAAGCCTTGGGACAACTGAATCTAGTGATGATGTGTTCTTCCAAGAACTTGATCACTGCATCTGTCTTGCAATTCTTCAATGCTTGTGCTTCAGACCATCGGGTGCAATAATCAGTCGTAGTCAAAATATGTGTTGTGCCAAAGATGATGGATTTATCATGCCAATGAAATCAAGCCCCCATATTGCGAACGACCTCACTTTCGTGATTGGTTGTAATGGCATAGCAGGATTGTTTTCACGAGTTGTAGTGATTTGGCAGGTGTGGCAGGTTTTGACATGCTCATATGCATCTTTGAAATCAGAGGGCCAAGAGTACGACCAAGGCAAGGCAAAAAGGAGTCTGGTGAAAAATTAAAGTGAAGAGAATTAAAATAAAACCCATAGCCCTCAACAAAAGCGTACGACCAAGGAAGGAAGTGACCAAGACAATTAAAGTTTGGCAAAATATTAAATTCAGAAGCATCATAGTATGACCATTTAAAGAAATTGCCGAGCGGAATAAATTTTGACGGAAAATCAAAAGCATAATTGTATGACCATTGGAGGAAGCGACCAACGTAAATAAAGTTCGGCGAAATACTAAAGTCATTTCACATTGTACGACCAAGAGATAAGAAGTTCGGCCAAGAGAAACAAAGAGCTCAAACATACGCAGAAAGCAAGAAGGTAGCACAAGAGGAATAGGAAAGCACGCACAGCTGGGCAGAGGAATTAAAGAACATGCCATACGACTTGGCAGAGGGATAAGGGAACAAGCGGAGGAAACCCATCGAGTTGTCCTCCTTTATATTTGCTTCCAGTTCGCCAGTGGACGAAGAAGTGTCTGTGACTGTAGGTGCGCAAACAGGGATGGAAGTAGAGGAAGCGGTGATACCACCATTCCAACCAATAGGATTCACTTTGCCGGCACCTCCAGCGAGCGTGGGGAGTTTGCCGACCGTGCCCTTCCGGTGTCGTCCATCAACGTCGGGTGGACATTGGGAGTAGTAGCTTCGATACTCGACGCATTGCCAGGTTGGGTGTCGCTCGCTACCACACTGCCAGGATTGACAACCATTTTGTCGAGTTTGGTAGTTTCAGGCAATACAGTGCCACCGTCAGGATCTCCAGCCACACTGCCAAGTTCAACAACTTCAGTAGAGGTACTGCCAGGGTTGGTGAATTCAGGAGAGATATTGCCAGAACTAGGCCTGGTAGGAACATCGTCATCCGCCTCGATCGCATCGCTAAAAACACCAGTAATAGGGACTTGGGGAACAATCACAATGCAGGAGCAAGTTCCTCCTATTACACCACCAGGAGTGCCAGGAGTGGCCCAAATTGATGATTGGTTGGGATCAGTGGGCTTCACATTGGAAATGGCCGAGCCGCCTATCGAGAGCCCTCTAGAAGGGTTGGCCGACGATACGGATGCGAGAGGCGCAACTCTTCAGACACACCAGAGTGATACGACGAGGTTGGTAGAGGAGGTGCACCAACAGTTGCCAGTGACGACAAACAAGATAGAGGTAGCGGGAGAGACAACAACAGTGGTGTAGGAGCAGGAGGAGCAGACATTGAGGGAGACCCTTGCGGTAGAGGAGGAGGCACCATTAGCACCTAGCGAAGAGGAGGATGATTTTGGCGGGTTTGGCGGTTATATGGTAGAGATATCACAACCGGATCCATCAGATCCTTTGGGGATTGTGCAGAGATACATAGAGGAGCTCCAACACATGGGACGGGTAATGATGCAGGTGGGACACATCTCGAAGGAGCTCAAAGTTGGTCGATCCCCACTGGTGGGCCAAGAAGTGCAGTGGATTCGAGGATTCGTGCAGATGGGGTGCGAGGCGGAGTTTACTTGCATCTTCACTAGCTAGGGTTGGTCGGCAGGCGAGACCCCGACAATGCTTAGAGCATGGCAGGGTAAACCACTGAGGTTGGTAGGAAGGGATGCTGGAGTCTTGGAGAACCTCTATCACATTGAATTAGCATTTTGTGATGTCTTCTATACTGTGAAGAGGCAGATGTTGTCCGTTGAGCTGGCAATGGCTGGGAAGGTAGAAGCTTACAGGATGTTGCAGAAGGTCATAGATGAGTTAGCAATAGCCATGAAGAACTTGCAAACTCAGTTAGCAAAGCAGACTTAGATAGCCAGTTCATAGGAGACCCAGATAGCGGCCTTGGAGACCAAGATGACCAGTTTGGAGGAGGAGACTCGACAAATGGAGCAGGCGTGGGAACAGAGAGTCAAGGAGTTGGAGGAACAGTTGGCAACTAGGAGTATGGAGGCAACCAAGGCGAAAAGTCAATTGATGGAGGCAACTCGTATGGTGAAAGTCGCCAGGGAACGAGAGATCCTCGCCGATCGCCAGCTCCGCATGTGCACAAAGGAAGTGAGGCGATTGAAGGAACAACACTCTTCGGCTGCCACCCCAACGTCATTGGTTCATCCAAGGATGTCCCCGCTTCCCCCTTCCTCTCATTAGCTTTTTGTACAACATCATTCCTTGTTTTTTTGGCTTGTCATGTTGTCTGGAAGATGACTTCTTTTGTGGGGGGATGATGTAAGCCGTCAAATATCTTTAGTATAGTTGGCCGTAGTCATTATATTTCAATAAAACTATAGTTGTAGTGGGAATAATTAATGTAATAAATGTCATGTGCATTCGGGTAACTAAGTCTCGATTAGTGGTAGCCGGTTGTTATGAAACGCCATGACGGTTGGTTGCTCAACCATCGCCGAACGTTATATGTACTCAGTTTATGTAGTTGGGAGACATGTTATGATGTTCATGGTTGATAGTACTGTTGATTTTCTATGATTGTACATGGTGATATTTGCTGGAAATGAATATGATTATAAGCATCTCATGATTCAGCATATTATGTTTTCCGCTTTGTTATTCTATTCCATGTTTTGCATATAGTCTAGTTTACTTCAGTAGTACGTAGTATGTTGAGTTACACCCAGTGAAGCAAACAGGAATGAGTCGTGCTTGGGTCTCTCCGATGAAACGAAATCAAACACTTGCCATATGTCACCCCCCACTCCCTCGCCGAGTAAAACAAGAGGGCCCACCAAATCACTGTGGGCCAGTAGACTGCTGTGATCCGTCCACATAGAATATTCCTCAGGCATATTACTTCCTCGCATCGCACATCGCGGAAAGCATCAAATTGCCTTGCTTCACAACAACGATGTGAAGCAACGGCACAGTGTAATCTCGACTGTCAGATGATCTTTGTTTGATCTCAACCTTTCACTGCCCACCGCAGAAAGACACGATTCTCCTTGAAACACAATTGTGATGCACTAAGCATCCGTGATAGCCGTTAGATCATCTTATCTTTAAATCAGCACCATCCATCACGCGTTGCGAAAAGGATTAAGCAAGTAAAATATTTGTAGTGATGTGTAATACATAGATGATGAGTTCATCGCTCATCACGGAAATGGAAAGATACGCAACATAACTTTCAGCGATGAGTGATGCAAGGATTGTTTTAACGACGACAATTAGCATGTGTTCAAAAGTTCTTAAAAGGTGGTCATCACCAAGGTAATAGAATGATTCAATTTTTTATAAGGCAATGACCAGGGTATGACTTAATCGGCAAAATGAACTGTTTTGAAACCATGTTGGGGGCCAAAAAGGTTTGCGAATACATCAAAATATTGACAAAGGACCAAATAATACTAAGGATGCATACACTGTCGATAAAACCAAAAGGTTTTGAAATTGTGTCGGTGGCTGAAGAGTTTTGAAAATTGACCAAAAGATCGACAAACTTTAGACTTAGTCAAATTTTATGAAGGCACACGGGAACAAGCAGTGAAATGGGGCAAGGAGCTGGTAAAAGAACAACCGCCCAAGACATAAGTTACAACATAGATGATTGGGAACCGGGAAAAATGGGTCAACACAAAAATAGAACCAAAGGAACGCTAGGTTCAGGCGTCACAAAAAGTTGGAATGGCCATGGATTTTGCAAGTACCACCACCAGCAGCCAGGCTTATAGTAATAGGATGACAATAGCAGTGCTGATGGCATGTGCGAATATTGACCACAAGGCGTACTGAGCGACACAGTGGAAACAAACATAGACTGATAATGATTGCTTAATGAATACACACAAGTAATAAGACTGATCTCGATTCCACCAATAAGACTGATCTCGATTCCACCACAATACTTAGAAGAATTAACATCTCAGGAAAGCATATATGTATGAGCTATCATGGTTTATACAGGTAATTCGTACAAATTTATTTTGTTGAAACAACAAGATATAAGCAACAGTGTTTAATCACTCCAGATTACGCAACATGCATTATAAGTTACCGGCTCACTAATAGATGTTAATCACACTTAGAATGGTGGGGCTAATCTCTGTAATTGAAAGGGTGATCGCCCAACTCTCCCAATAGACATATGCATTCGCACTACTGAAAGATGTGGATCCTGTGATAGAGATGTGAGTGCCTAGACGAATACTTGATTGATCAGTGGCGCCCAACGCTCAAGCCACCCGTAGAAGAGAATTATGACCAAAGGCCACCGTTGATACACGGTGAGTTGATTCAAGTTGAACACAGGAAGAATTGCGACCTCAAGGGGATACAAATCCTTTGACACAGAGGAATTGTGTGCTAAAGTTTGCAATTGCTGTGAGAGGTCGTGCAATGATGTCTCGAAGGTACGAACCATAAGGTTCTGCCAAACAATTGGTGTAATTGCTTCTTGCGTTCTTCCCGAGTTTGATGATGCCTCAACAACGATCCTAAAAGGGCAATCACAGACTAGAAAGGATATGAGATGTGTTTGATTGTTCACTCTAGTGACTATTGTTTGTACTCGACTCCACCCTAACCAGATGAAATGAAATTAGCAACTAGGATTGTGCACAATGAAAGGAAATCACGACTATAGGGGAGGGGTGCCATCCTACCTTGTTAAGATTCGCTAGGGGTTTCGTCCCAGACATAATCGAAAGACAAAAGTCCAATTGTGATCGATGCCAAAGACCAACAAATGCTTGCATATAAATACTAATCAAGGATGCCTTCTCAAATTAAGTCGATTGAAGGAATATTCAAATTTAAATGTTATTGTTCATTGATTGAAATTTATTTTATTATTTAATAATTATTATTTTAATATTATTTTAAATTTAAATTGAGTGTACACAAACACTATTTGCTGCCTAATTCAAGTTTAGGTCCTCGCTAAAACGGGGACATGACAGTCTTTCATAAGCATTGGCATATTTGACTGTTCTTTGCCTCTGCATGGTCTTAGGGGATCCCAACCTTGCTTCAGTAGCTCTCAGAATGCTAGCGAGTTCACCATTTTACCTCTCCCTTTGATCATCTTCATCATCATTTTGTCCTCTTTGATATTGTCCACCTCTTTTTTTTTAAGCATCTTCTCCTATGGCTAATCTGCAGTGCAACCAATGCACAAGTTTCTGCAATGGGGTTACTTTGAACCCTCCTAGCTGCAACTAGTTCTGATACCACTTGATAGTTATGGATAGAGAGATGAAAATAATTTGCATTTGGAACCCAACATTGATAAGCAAAAAAATACCAACAGAGTACACAACAAAAACGTATTTAGAAAATAAAAGAGATGTTGCAAATCAATGATTGTGTTATTCGAATTTGAATAATTAACATACATGCCACATTCAATTGCTTTAACACAACAGGTTACTACAAAATTCAGGAACAAGAATCCTTGTACAATCTTACATGCCCACAGGATATGTGCCCATAACAACAATTTCGAATCTAAAGCCTATAGCTGAACTTATATCCTCATTGTTATGCCCTCTTCGAAAGATCTTGCTGTCTCATTTATAGGGATTTCTTTCAATGATAAGGTATGGCTGATTGAAAGGTTGTGACTCATCTTACCACTGATCAAAAGGTCATGACCCTTCTTGCATGACCTTTCTTGGGAGAAACTTAAAGTATTCTAGTCAACTTGACATTCAAAATTTGATGTGAAACCCAGAAGGACCCTTCGCATTTTACAACTTGTCAATCAAGAGGACCTGTATGGTGTTGCAAAATGTTGTCATTGATGTCAAGAAGGGATTTTTTGTTTGAGATTGTTGGAAATATTGTCATTGATGTCAAAGGCATATGAACAAGATTTTCATTGATGTCGAAGGAGTGAAAGACAAGGTTGGCATGTGATATGATGATACAAATCTTATAGCTGAGAAACAGGAATACATTGATCATATTCAAGACATTGTACATTGGATAGGATGGAGAAATCGTTCATGATTCAAAGGAAAAGAAAGACATACATACCTTGCAAACATAATTAAATATTTGAGATGGCAATTAAAGATTGAACAGCAAGTATACAGTAATATCATTGATGATAACATTCACTTTACACTAATCAAGGGTAGACTTTACCTGAACCAAGGCAGTGATGAAATTGGATGAAATTTATGAATGGTGGCCGACCCTCATAATACAAATTATCCCACTTTGCATTATGGTAGCACTTAAATAAGTTTAATATAGGTGGCCGACTATGAAAGAGAAATGTATTATATTCTTGCTGGCTGACCTTGTGTGAAGCATGTATTATATCTTATTCTTCCTGGCCAACTCTTGGAGCTGTTGCCCCTTATAAGTGATTTCAAATAAAGTATTTTAATATATATTGCTGATGTGGCCGACCTCCACTTATTGCCACCACCTTTTAGTTTAATTAATAAATTAACATAGAGTCTGACTCTCCAAACGATGTCGCCTCTTTTAAGAAGTTTAAAACAAAACAAATTAAGAGGCCGGCCCCCCTTCATAGATAGTTGCCTTCTTCATGAATGGTTGCCTCTCTTTGATAAAGAGGTATTTTGAAGAGATATAGAAAGAGGTGGTAAGGGAGTTAAAACAGCAAGATTTTCAACGTGAAATCACTCGATTGTTAGCAGAGTTTTAAAGCAGACTCTGTATGGAGAAATAAAGATATGTACAGAATTTGAAAAGAGATGAAGCATGGAATAATGAAGTAAGCAATGGTACATAAAGGAGAATGTATGTGAGAGCAGAATCATAAAGGAAGAATATATGCATATTTTGTGAAAAAGAAAACATGAAAAATCTGTCATAGTTAGAGGCAGATTTCTGAGTATAGCAGCAGACTTATGGATGTATAGTAAGCAGGTTTATGAAGGGGAGAACATGCGGATTTGAAGGAAAGTATATGAAAGTAATGCAATGATGTTCATGTGATTTTGAGCAGACTTAGAAAAGAATTATTTTGAAGGAAGACATTGATGAAAATGCTATAAGTTGATTTGTGAAAGAAGGCATAAATGGTGCATCATCTTAGAGCAGATTTGTGAGGAGGATATGTACAATCTAATTCTACAAAGGCTTTGTCATCCATTGAAGAAGAAATATTTTGAGAAGGAAAATACTTACTCATTTGGAAGTTGGTGCTTCCCAAAAGAAGAGATTGGTGTCTCTTGCTGAGTTGTGGGGATTGATGTCTCTAGTGGGTTGGTGCCTACAAATCATTTAAGAGGGGATTGGTGCCCACAAAGTTTGTAAGAGAAGTTTTATATAAGCAATATTTTGCTGTGGTTTTCTCCCATAAGGGTCTCCATGTAAATCTTTTGTTCTTGTGTTGCATAATTAGATCTTGTGTGATTGATATTGTTATGGTTGCTAAGTTTTTGAAAAAGTAAAAGTTTGTCTTGTACTGATTCATCTGCCTCATGCCTCCTCCCCCCCCTCAGTATAAGTGTGCTCATCATATAGTGGATACTGTGTGTGGCGAGATTTATGCAATGAAACTTGATGCTGTTCTAGTATCGGACATTGCTGGGACCAACTAGCGTGGAAAAGCTCTCAAATGCTACTGCAAAGCTGGAACAATGCCATGCTGTGAGATCTTCATTTGGGTTGCAGAATACATGGAAATGGTGATTGGACAAGAAAAGGCCTTTGCAGTGAGAATTACCTTCTGTGGCGAGAATCTAGTAACTGGATACACTTACAAAAACCCTGTAAAACAAAATTAAATGTGAAATAAAATATTTCTGGGTGATGGTAGATTGCTAAAGCCCTGAGATGCTCTTGCATCAACTCCTCTAAGATACTTATTTATAAAAGAGGTTGTTTCTTTTCTTTGATTTAAAAGATTGTTTAAAAACAGAGAATATAGCTTGGTTCTGACCCATGTGACCCTTTGGGTGTCTGTAATGTCCCCTTTCTAGTGGAAGCACTTATGCCAGAATCTTGCATTCAAAGTGTTTATCAAAGAGACATTAGAAGCGTTAGAAATCAATAAGTTTCAGTGATAATATCTAATACAATTAAAGATGATATAAATATTTCATTCTTGTCAAAGGATCATTCATTTCCTTCTTATCACTCACTATGAATGATTCTTCTATAATATATTTCATAAGTACATTAGGGTAGATATTAAATGTCTTTCAAGATCCCATGGATGGAATTCTATTATACCATTTATAATCATAGTAGATGAATAGAGTCATTATTACTTATAAGGCTCAATAATTGCTACAAACATCATTATTGGATAGTCGTACATAATATATTATCTTGTATATATCGTATGTGTCCACCACCTATGAGGTATTTATGAGTTACAATATATATATATACACTTATCAATTACCAAAATATATTTATCAACATATGAATTATATATATCGAAAACATATTATATTTGATATATTATATTTATCATATATATTAAATATATCTGTCAAACACCAACCATTACTAAATTCTTAATTCATACATTTATTACCATCTATTTACCCTTTGATTAGTTTCCAACACAAATTGTAATCATTTATTTTATAACAGAAATTACTTACCTGTTTGTCTTGAGCGGTCTGCAGATACTCCTTTCTTCCCTTTTCCACGATGATTGTAGAAGACCCCTTTTCAGCCTGTGTTTATATAATTATATATGATAAGTTTATTTCCACCGTCTCAATATTTCTCTGATTTCTTCTTATCAGATTGCTGACGGTGATTCCTCAGCATATATTCCCCTTCGATGCCTTTTGGCTTGATAACCACCTTCCTTCTATAGCCGATCAAGTGCTGTATGTTGGGTCATATCTTTTGCCAAGTCTCTTTGGTATCGGTGTGATGTTTGACCATTTGTTTGAGCGCTCATACTTATTATTTGCGATGTTGGATTATGATGGAGTCGGTTCATGTTATTTGTCCTTTTTTGTATATTATATTTTGTAATTTGTTTTATTTTATTTATATTATCTTTGATGTTTGCTTATTTTAATATTAACATTAAGTATAATTCGCCAATATATTATATATCATTATTATTTTATATTATTTTCTTGTGTGAATATTTTGTAATTATAATACTGTCTTGATAATTGTAATTATAGTAAATTTGTTAATATGTATATATGTGCTTTGTTATATTGTTTTTTATTTGCATTTATATTTTAACATGTATTGTTTTTATGTATTTGTATTTCGATGCTTAGTAATTTTAGCGTTCCAATTCGGGGACATGACAGTGTTGCGTATAAATGCGGCAGCTTTGTCTGAACTTTTGCCAAGAGTGCGGATTAATCTGTTTAGAAACACAGTGGAATTTATTGAGTCATGGGATGTAGAGTGGCAGATAGCCAATGACAAACCATAACACGGCTCTTCTGGGTTGAAAAACAAATCAGTTCGTAGATGGTTATATATTATTATATACTTTTAAATGTTGGAATACCTGAATCTCTGGACGATTTGAGATTAGAATAGTAAACTAAGATTGTTGTAGGCTGCTCTGGTTATTTCTTTTCTGGCTGCCCGAGTTCATGTATACCAGATTTTATTTCCATCTTTCTTTTTCTTGAAGGTGTAATTTTTGATTAACTAAAGTACTTCGTTTAACACTTTTCCTAAGTCTACTGTCTGATTAACCTTGAACATTTTAGGTGTCTGCTTTGCTTGAAGGAGAACCTGATGTTGACTGCAATATGGATCGTACAGATGCAACTATGAGGGAGTGTGTCAATGGAGTAGCAGTTGATAAAGATATTCTAGATGAGCAACCTCAGGGAGTCACTGACCATTGCAATAACAATAAACAGTATCATAAAACGACAGAAATTCCGAGAGCTGAGGTCGACTACAATCCTGCATGCATTTCTTCAAAAAATGTGGTATTTTTGATTTGATTACTTTTATAGCCTGTAAGATTGATGGGGAATTCTAATATATGTATCTTTATGTCTTTTTATCCTTGAAAGCTTTTCTTGTTTCTGATTGAGAGTCCTACATGCTAATGTAATTATGGTTTATAAATGTGTGTTAGGTGGAGGGTCTTAGCAGGAAAGTAGTTGGTGTTGGAGTTAAGTTCAATGATATTCCTGGGAATGTACGTCTTTCAAGCAAGGAAACTTCTATGGAAAATATAGAGGGCTGTAGGAATGGATGTTTGGAATATGAACAGGATGATCTTCCAAATTTTAGAGAATTGGGTTCATCAGGCAGGCAAATTGAGTGTACATCCTGTAGCAGTAGTGAGCGTACTAATTGCATCACAGTCTGCAATAAATGCCAGAATGCTTATCATATATATTGCCTTTCACCCCCTCTAGAGGCTATCCCTAGGACAAGTTGGTATTGTTCATGTTGTTCTGCAATCAGGAAGGATTCCTCAGAAGTTCATTCTTTGTGTGACGAGGAGGACACATTGCTGAAAGAGGACACTAACAATGCCGTTCTTGGTTTGACCTCTGACCTACATGGTGGGCCGATGGATATGACTAATGCTCAAGAAAATGGTAAAGTAGACACTTCCATAGAACAAATAGAATCTGAAAGCATTATGAAAGAGTTTGAAGCTAAGGCAAGTGATAAAGTGATTGGAATTCAAGAAGATAGTGAACAGATTCATTTGCATATAAATCAAACAGAAAGGGTAGTCCATGCAAATGGGCAAGAATCAGAATTGCATGATGATAAAAGATTAACTCTGAAACTGTGCAAAATCTGTACTACTGGTACAAGGGACGATGACCATCTTATACAATGTAGTAATGAGAATTGCCTATATAAATTTTACCATTTAAGATGCTTAAGACCTCCATTGGCAAGTGTTCCTCCACCTACATGGTATTGCCCTTCATGTCTTTGTAGAAGCTGTTTTATGGATGAGAATGATGCCGATATTGTCCTTTGTGATGGCTGTGATGATGCTTACCACACTTATTGCCTCAAACCCCCCCTGGCTGTAATTCCTGAAAGTAACTGGTATTGTCCATCTTGTCTGGAAAAGCAGAAGAGAAAAAAACGCAAAAATACACTCAACTTTACAGCAAGTGGAAGTAAGTCATCTGGACGAGTGCGCTCAAAGAAGGCATCTCAGGTGCAAAATCAATCTTCTTTGCATATGGATAGAACAGCCGACCTTTCAGAGAGAACTGTAGGTTTGGTGGGATATGTTCGATCAAAGAGTTCTTCTCAGGTTGTGAGTCCATCTCATTCCTACATGCAGTTAGAGTCCCATGATCCATCAGATAAAATTTTGAAAGGTGAAATTGAGAGCTCCATATGGCATGAAGAATCACAGAAGGTATCTCAGTCGGAAAATTGTCTTCTGGAGGAGGAGGCAGGAGAAGCTCCATCTGACAACAGTCTGGATAATGGAACAGAAAACTTTATTGTACGTGTTAGACCAAGAAATACCACAAAATATAAGAGTAGTCCTGAATCAAAAGATGCTGGAAAAAGGAAGAGGAAATGTTCAGAACCAAGAAGATCACAAGTTTGAAGGTACATTGAATGAACTGCACTCGGCAACTACCTCTTTTTGATATTTTCCAGGGGTTGCGTCTGCAGAGAGGCAAATTACGTGCATATTGTTTATAATTAAGCCAAGTATGAATATAACTTTCTTTTGGTGACAGTTGCCTTATTGGATGCTCGATTAGGCCCTCTATTTTTAAATCTTCATATTGAGTTATTCTAGGGCAGTTCTCACTTAGGTGAACTTTGATATTGCACTAAATTGAAAATATTTCTTGAGTTAATGATAATTGTTTTTAGGTTTCTATAATTTGAAAACTATGATTTTTTTCACTGTTTTGCAAAGTATGTTTTTAGTTTATGACTTTGTTTTCACAATTTAGTTTATGATAATTGCTTTACTTTTTATATTCTATAATTTGAACTGTATGATTAGTTTTACTATTTTGCAGTGATCGATTTTTTTGGAAAGAGAAACTGTTGCAAGTTTGGTTTACATAAGTATTTCTTTTACAATTAGCTACTTCTGCTGATATATGAAACTTAGAGTATACATGCATGCAAACTAGAGACAGCATTCTAAGCCCATTAGTTAGATGCATATAAATTCACTGGATAGCTTCCTGGAAGAATGCATTGCTTGTAAGAAAGCATTCTATAGATTAAACGAGAGACAGCATTCTAAACCTATTTGGTCCTGTTCCTTGACACTTCAAAAAAGGAGAAGTCTGAAAATTTGCAAAAAACTGCCTTAGTTAGACGTGTGTAAGTTGAATACTTTATGCTAGAAGTTAGAAATATTTTAAACCAAATAAATAGCATCAGATTTATGGACATCCGCTATATATAGTAACAGGTCTTCTCTTTGTATTCCTTAATTAAGGACTGAAATTTTGCTGGATCTGTTGCATTAAAGCTGGTATGATCATACTTGTGTTCTTATCTTTGTGTTCATTTTTGTATGTAATCTTATGAGATCGCAGTGCAATAGAGTAATTTTTATTACCTTCACTTGCAAATTCAATCTATAACAAGTCCAATCCACGTTACACAAACAGTTTTGTAGGGTGGAGTAAGATTGGAAGGCTGTGTCCTATATTATCACATGTATAACAGGTCAATCCAAATTAACGTCTCTGGAGATCTTTTTATCTTGTACATGGCATTATGATTACAATAAACGTCATATTTGTGAACTGATCTTCACACTAATCATTCCAAGATATTGGATTGTCTTTATTTTTCTACTTTACAACTTTCAGCATGTCAAAAAAATGTGTACAAAATTTTAATTTCTAATTAGAATTATGGCTTTGGCACAGGCTTGTCTGCACTCCTGTAGACAGCCCCTATTAGCATCTAGCCTTTCTCGTTTAATTGGAATTTGTAATTTTAGTCTGCGTGTGCTTTAGCTTCTGTATTTCCCAACTTCATCCTACTCTTAGCTATAAAGGAAAAAAGAGATATATCAGGTGATTCTTCAGCAGCTTCAACATATATTTCCCAACTTTATCCTACTCTTAGCTATAAAGGAAAGAAAACATATATCAGGTGATTCTTCAGCAGCTTCAACATGTATTTTCCAACTTCATCCTACTTAGCTTGAATTACACCTAGTATTACTTAGTGCCAACTTATATCAGGTGATTCTTCAGCAGCTTCAACATAAAATATACTCTTTAAAGGAAAGAAAAAATACATCACGTTTTGTCTATGAAGATGGGATCTTATAATTCTTCCCATTGTAAGTGGATTTTTAAATTTTTGTTAGGACATGGAGTGTTTGTCACATGCAGTTCATATGTGCACATATAGGTACACAGGAACACGATTATTTAGTGTATAAATAGTTGGGAAGACAAGCTTTATATTGAAATCTCATGTATATATAACTGTGTCAAATTGTTCTCTCGTGCATTTAATAAGTTTGTGTGACTAACCTAAACTTTCATAGCATTCAAGATGATTCTTGGTACTGTCTCTTTTACCAATGGTCCATGGAAACATGTCCTTTGGGTCTTGCATCATGTCTCGGGCATTTAGGGATGGTGGGCAGAGCGAGGAGCAGATTTCTGAAAGTTTTACTGATATAGTAGTATCTTAAGGATTAAGCAATCTTGCACCACTTGGAAAAGGATTTTCCTTTATTTTTTTTGTTTGTGTTGTCTTCTGGTTAGCAGTTGTGTGCGTGGGAGCTTGCAAAGACTATTGCAGTAAAGCAAAGATTAGTAGTTGAGAGTCTGAGACATTGGTGCTGCATGGGCATACAGGTTGAAGCAGACTCTTGTCTCTAGAGTATGAACCATAGTAGAACTGCATAGAGCAAAGAAGTGTCACCTGGGTGTTGTGTATTGCTGTGCAAGATTAGGGAAGCCATGTTGGACTTAGTCCATGCCTTGGAGGGTGGATATGAGAAGAAGCCGTCTGATGGCTGATAGGTGGATAAGAAAAACATTTCTTGTCAGTAATGTCAAATTGTGTAGATTAGGAAAGGTGTTCCAGAAACATGATCATTGGACACACGAATGGATGTTGAAGTGTCATGAGATCTTAGAGCTTCGGTTACACACAGCGGGAGATACCTTTTAGTTTCTCCAGCAGTGGAAAGATAACACATCACTACCTTAACATTAAAGCAGATTGATTCCTTTTGAAAAGGGCTACCGAAGCTCATGCTGTAGTTGGCCTTAGGGATAATTAAGCTTAATCAAAGTTGATAGAATGCGAGGTAGAGAATTTGTACAAGTCGAATATTGTTGGTTGGGTATCATAGATTACTTGGATACCATATATATCGGAGTGGCCTACATGGCAAGAAAATCTTCAGCATATAATGGAAATTAATTTCCAAGATCTTTTTTGTTGTTTTCTTCCTTAGTGCTTTCATTGTGCAACTCATGGGTAATTGTTAGCCAGTAGTTCATTTGACTTGCTCGTCATTTGTGGCAAATGGTATTAGAGCTAGGTTTGAGTTTTGTGAGAGCTTCATACCAAAGTACAATTGTGTATTACACTGCAAATGGACCAAAGGACCAAAGGAGCCATGGTCCACAGAGGAGCAAATGGACCAAAGGACCAAAGGAGCCATGGTCCACAGAGGAAGAAGAGAACCAGGAAATAATATAGTAGCTAGAGGACCTCACTAGTTAAACCTTACTGAAATGATGAGAATCCTTGAAGTGAGGCTTGATGTTATGGAGGTTACACAAATAAGAGGGAAGATTGTAATTAAGGACATTGGTGAGGATGGGAGGGAAGATGTTTAGAAGCTGCAAACATTGAATTTGATAAGAAAGTCAACCTAAAAAATAGGTTTGTCAAAGCCATAATGAAAGTTGGAATCAAATTAAGGTTTGATCTACTAATCTACATACGAAGCTTGAATCCAAAAGATTTGATAGGCTAGATACTAGAGATGGATAAATGTTTTGAGTTTGATACAATCAAGGACCTTTTAAGAGTTAAATACATGAGCACAAAGCTGAGGGGTCATGACAACTTGTTGTGGGACTTTGCAAATTAAGGGCATCAAGAGAGATAAGAGAAAAGTCTTTGACTAGGATAGAATGGCCACTAAGCTCGAGGGAAAGTTTATGTTTTTGGACTGCACAAGTTTATTCAAGAAGCTCTAGAATTTGTGGCAAGGGATAAATTGTAAAGGAATATACACATGATTTGTGTATACTTAATATCTGGGTTGGTCACATAGAAGAATATGTAGATAAATTCTCTATGCATGTCAATGTGTCGTACATTTTAGGTCAAGATGAAATATGTCGTTGAATGTACAATTTGTAGAAGAGGCTATTAGGTAGGGATTAGAGTAGAGAAGTTGCCCCTCAAACAATAGTGTACATGAGATAAGAGTAGGGGTGGAAAGGGAAAATAAGGCATAGGGAGATAAAGGTACACATAAAAGGAGAGTTTAGAAATGAGTTCCATGTAAGGCTTCAAGTGAGTAAACTTCAAGTCATAGAGGGAGAGAAGGATCTTGAGGAGTGGCTTTAAAGGGTCTTGCTTCACATGTAGATAAGTAGGTCATTGGGTGTTTGGAAATGTATGTTTCATAGGTTGAAGAGGAGAGAAGTAGAAAGCACAACTCAAAAGCATGGAGAGAACATGATGATACATAGTGGTTTTTGTAGTTAGCAAACAATGCCTTTATTATGTTTTGTCAATATAGTGTATCCAACTATGTGTTAATTGTTTGTTAGCTTTTCAGGTAGCTATAAGAGTTGGTTGTGCTCTCATGGCAAACATCAAGTCCTTTAGATTGTTTACTCATTGGGATACTTTTACTATACTATGAACGTAAACTAATTAATTCACGAAACATAAGACAAGTACAAAATACTCATGAACACATGATGCATGTAAGAAGTGCATTTATTCATTTATTCAACAAGTACAAAGTATAATGTCACTGACATAATAGCATAGATATCAACATAATGTCTCCCGATTGACTCAAGTACAAATAACCGTTGGCGGTGGTTGAGGAACCAACCGTTACGACGTTTCATGACAACTAATCACTAGTTGGGGAATTAGTCTTCGTGAAACATATACAAAAATATATGAAATATTTATCAATTAACTATAGTTTTATTTTCTAGCAAAAACTAGCCGACTAAATATGCTTTCAGTCGACTACATCATCCCCCCCAAAAGTAGTTGTCTTCCAGACGACTAAAGAAAGATAGAAACAAGGAATAGAACAAGAAATTAAGGAGGGTGAGAAGGTGCCCCTGGATGTATGGATGATGTTGCGGTCACTGTGGCAGACTGTTGCTATTGGAGGCGTTGTAGCTTCTAGCTCACTAACAACTGCTTCTCTCGAGCCAACTTTACCATCTTCACCGCCTCAGCTAATTTTCCTTTCGCCTTCTCCAACTCTTGTTTAGTGCTTGCCAACTCCTTGTTCTTCTCCTGAATGTGACTCTCCCTCTTAGCCAAAAGTTGTTGTGTGCTGGCCACTTGGGTATCCTTCTCGGCCAACAATCTGACTTTCTCCTCCAACTGGCCTTGGCGATCGGCCAACACCTTATCCTTCTCTACCAACTTCTCCTCCAATGCTCCCACTTTTGTCCACTCCACTACTGTCACCTGAGCCAACTGCTCCTGTGACATGCAGATCTGCTCCACTAACTGTGTCCTATTGTTGGCCGCTTGGGCCAATGCTCTTTCCCTAGCCTTCGTGGCCTCCATTATAGCATATGTCTAGCGTCCCCGTCACAAGAATGTATTTGTAGTAGTGCTCCATGCCATGGACTACAGCGAGAACTCTACCATGCCGTCTTGCTGTCGAAGCTCTGTTTGGCTGCCAAGCAGCTAACATCTCTTGGGTCTCTATACCTAGCCAACCCTTCGATGCCATGCATCTTAAAAACTCCCCCTCACACTCCTGCTACATAAATGTAAGGATCCTCTCAGCCTCCTGGGCCACCAGAGGAATCCATCCCCACCATTAGCTGCTCACTAACCTTCCCTACCTATTGCTTGTATCGTCCCATCCTCTACAACTCCATCAACTACCGGTGCACCGATCTGAGGGGGTCGTGTGGGTCTGGAGGGGTCATTTGTATGGGTCCCTCTGATTCATCTGCGCTCAACGTTGCCTCCCTTGGATTGGTTCGTGTACGTCTCCAAGCTAGTTGTGCTAGTGAAGTTTCTGTATGGCTTGACCATGAAGTTGCACGTGTGATCGATTGTGTTACCAAGTGGTAATGTTGTGAAGGTGGTAGGGTTCGGAGTACAATCCTATCGAATGAAGTGCCCACTTGGTTGCATGCTCGGATGGGTGTTCGGTGGCGGTTGTGTGCTCTCTGTGTACTCAGTCATGGCATACTTGGCTGTTGGGATGGTTGCTCCTAGTGAGCGGCTTTTGTGTGAGGGTTCATGTGCTAGTGCCTGAATAGTCTCCGGTGATGGCGAAGGAGTTCTTGCTCTTGTACCCATCTCATACAACCAGGCATCCAACGCCTTGTCCCCTTCTACCTCTTTGTCTAGTGCTACAACAACCGATACTGGCGGGGTTACCACTGGTGTCTGTACTGTCGGTAGTGTTGATATAGGAATTTTTGGTTGTGGCTCTCCTAGCAACTCCACCATGACCGCATCTTCTACCTCTTTCGACCCGACCTCCCTTGCTAAAGAGATTGCTTTCGTACTCATCTCCTCATCTTCGTCAGAAGATAACTCTATTACCTCTTATGTGCTCAGTGTGTCGCCATCTCCACTCTCCTCTCCGCTCGGCCTTGGTGGTGAGTTGTCGATTTGCCTCTTCCTCTTCGGCTGTACTAAATGTGGCATGTCATCGTTGGCATTTTGAATGCCAAGGTTGGCCCAGTGAAATATAGTCGGCTACCCATTGTTAATCTATCTAACTAGTTGTAACCTGCCCCAGTTGTTTGATGGAACTTGGGTATAGATGGCATCCGGTAGCAGCCCTATGGCATGCTAAGTCATATAGAATGCCTTGTGCCTGAGGCACATTAATTCTTGGATGCGCTTTGACAATCCCATCGCCCAATTGTATACCTTCCTTGTGTGTAGCTCAATCATCCATACTGCTATGTCGGATGCTTGAATCACCCCCGTGAGCTTGCTTTTAATAAGGTCCAACAGGCATTTCCTCTCGACATTGTTGAGGAAACCCTTCCTCAACCCTCTGTTGCCTACGTTGTATATGCTATCCCATTCTTGTTGCGTGAGATTGGACCTACATACTCTAGCCACCAAATTTTCTTTCATTTGCTTAGACATTTTTCTAGAGGGCTTGGCAGTCAAAAGCCCTCAGTTGGGAATGCCGAATACCCATGCAAACTCGGGAGTCCCATATAGTATGCTCACTTGGTAACCTCTGTAATTTATCATTGATCTATGATTGTGCCAGTCGTAGTGAATGAGCATTTTCCTTAAGGTAAGGCTCAAATTCACGAGTATTAAAAAATGGTACCTGCACCACCTTATCAACCTGCGACATTTTCAGTGCCTTCTTCATGATGCACGACATTCCACACCGCACAAGCTCTCCCAAGTGATATTGTCGAGAGTAATTGCATTGTCACTTGCTTTTGTTGTTGCCATGCCTCCTGCTACTTTCAATTTGATTATCTGGAGCTTCTTGCCTCTGCTACTACTAGCGGCCATATCTCCCTGGCAATACTGGTTAACTACTCTTTCTTGAAATTTCGAGCTATATAATAAACGTTGGTGGTTATAATAACTGTCTTTTACTTCCTTCTCGTCGTACCTTTCTTTGTCTTCTTGTCAAATCTTCTTTTTATTTGCTGTCTGTACTTGTACCTTTACTTGGCATACTGCTTTGGCTTATTTTTCAACCTCTTGCTTTGTACTCACCAACTCATCTTTCAATTTTTGTATGGGTACTTTGCACTTCATATTATTTCCTAGAGTTATGCTTTGTCTGACAATTTTCCATACGAGAATTCCTTTATGGGATCGTACGAACTTTTTGTTCTTTTGAACTCGGACAACCTTTTTAACCATAAAAAATGTACGATCTTTTTAATCTTCAAAAAATGTACAACCTTTTTAATCTTCCCGTACAAACTCTTGGCAAAACGTACGGTCCTTTTGATAGTTTCTTCCACGTACGAACACTTGATTTTGGCAAATCAAATGGGCCTTTTAACAATCCTTAACCTACATAGATCTGTTGTTGTATTCCATACGGTCTCTTTGCACTTCACTTGGTACGAAATTTCCTCTATTGGTCATATGCTTTTCTTCTTGTCTCTTTGCCTTCGGCTCTTAAGCTCGTAAAAACTCTCCTTTGGGTGTACGGTGTTCTCCTCAACAATTCATTGAAATGAAAGATTTTAATTATGTCCATGATTCCACAACAGCCTATGGGACCCAGGAACAACACAAGACCGCCACCAAAAGGGGGAGACCCTAAACAATTTGAGTTCTTCGCTCAAGGTCAACCCTACATGATGACTTTTGATGATGTAGTTTGCTGATTTGGCCAACCTTTCCTCCTCAAACAGGGTATTTAAATTATCAACTTGTAAGGTGTCCGCAGAGCTGGCCTGAATATCATTATACGCTGAGCACTCCATAACAAAATGCCATTCTGTCTCCAGCAATCCCATGTCGCAAAATCGACATATTCTTTCTTCCCACTCTTCTTTAGGAACCAACCATCTACTCGTTTCACATCTAAGACGATGTGAGCTAGTCTGAAGTTGAGCTATCAACATGTTTGCTTTCCATTTAATATTTGCTCCTATATACTAGTCTTTCTTTCGTCCTCATTGTTTTGTCCATATAACATTTTTGAATTTTTGCTTCACATATTTTTTTATTTCTTCATTTGTACTTGGACAATCTTGCATTTTCACACCCCACTTTTCCATCCACTTTTTGTTTTGTTTCATCCAAGTATTCTTTCTTCTATCCAGCTTTTCTTCTACAATCAATTTAGGCCAACAGTGGTTCTCCATGTTTTGTACCTTTTGTAGGTAACTTAGTAACCTAATCATCACGAAAGCCTCCAAGGGGAAGGTGCCTGTCTCCGCTAATAAAATCTCATAAGGTATTGCAGTTTTGAGCTTAGGGCTGCTAACAATTAGATGCTTTTGAATTCTTTCCACTTGCCTCCATTTCTGATCTGACATGCTACTGCCCCAAATTTCACACCCATATAAAACCACCGGGGTCACAAGTAAGCCAAACAACGTCCTCTTGGTTTTCCAATCCCATAATTCAGCATTTCTACATCAGTTCTGTAGAGAGTAAAGCGCTTTCCAACCCCCTTGGATCCTTTTTGCTCTACAAGTTTCCCAACTGAGCTTGTGGTGAAAGTCTAGCCCCAGGTATTTGTATTCATCAACAATTTCCAACGGATTGCATTTGAAGATAAAGCTAATTTGTTGTTTTTTCCTTTGTAAAGAGAAGATCATTATTTTAGTTTTACTAGTGTTCACTTGCATCCCAACTTCTTGACAAAAGGATTCAAGAACTTTCAAATGTTTTTTGAGTTCATGTGCTAATTTAGTGATCAGAATAAGATCATCGACATACAAGAGCAATTTTATAATATAATTGAGGAATTGAATACCTTCCCCACCCCCATTGTCTAACCACTCTTCCAGCTTGTCAATGTAAAGCCCAAATAGCATTGGGGAAAGCGGGCACCCTTGCTTGACCCTAATGTCGCTGCCAAAGCACTCAGACATACCTTCGTTTGTTCTGATTTTAGCTCTGACCTATTCATACAACCTATGAACAACAACCCTAAGCACCTTCAGAACTCCCAGTTCCTCCATTCTAATCCACTACTTGTCCCGTGGCACAATGTCAAAGGCTTTTTTAAAGTCAACAAAGCAGCAAAAGGTCTCCTCCCCTTGCACGTTCCATATTTTTTCAATAAAAAATCTGAGAGTAATACCATGCTCAATAATGGAGTGTTTCAGTCAAAAACCAGCCCGACCCTTTGCTCTTTTGCCCTCTTTCTCGGCCCAACAACTAATTCTGTGCTCAATCATGCTTCTGAAAAGTTTTCCAAGAAGTGGATTAATCATAATAGTGCGGTAGTCTTGTCATACGATGTATGGATTTATAAATTCTTGCCAATATACTTTTTCCCTCGTCACTGCTTCATGTGGTCGTACTACCTTATTAATAGTCCACATCTTCAATGCTTGAATACTTTCGGGTCCTTGATTTTTTAATTTTTTCCTGTCTCTTATTTTCTTCATCTCTTTTTTCTCTCTTTGTCTCTTTTCTTTTTTTTTTTCTAATTTTTAATTTTTCACTTTTCCATTTTTTCTCTCCATTTTTGAATTTTTAATTGTTCCTCTGTATTTTTCCCTTTTGTTTTTCAATTTTTTTATTCAACTCCTTAGTATTTTTTTCATTTTTATTCTATTTTCCCATTTTTTATCTCCAATTTAATTTTGTTATCTTTTCTCTTCCCTCTTCAATTGTTGATTTTATCCATTTTCTCTCTCCTCCCCTACATATTTTACTTTCACGCCTTTGATTTCTTCTCCTTTTTGGACCCTTAACTCCGAGGTGTAATGCCATTTACATGTACATGGGGGCCGTTTATAGCACTCCTCTTCAGCAGAAGTGCCCATAAATTTTAAATCAAACCATTTATCTAGTAAGGGAGCGGACCCTATACCTTTGAAATTCTCGTCGACATAACGACCGTTGTACTGTTGATACCATGTTGCGTTTTCACCATCCATCGTCAATTGCCCAACCATGTTTGGCACCACTTGCCATAATTCGTCTGTGGTTACCACCTTTGGCGTCTTCCACCTGTTTGCTCTCATGTACTTGAGTAGATCTTCTGTGTTTTCATCCACCTGAGAGACAAAGGTGTCTTCTATCATTATAAGTGTTTTTAGGCACAACCTCAACTTTTCTGCATACGCACTCAATTGCTTGTCATCCCACCATTCTTCTTCCTCTCTTTCACTTTGTTCGCGTTCTCTCTATTCTTTTGTGGCCTATTCTTCTCTCTTTGGGCTTCCTCGTCTAATTCTTTTGCTAGGTATCCTCTCATGCCTTTGTATTGTGCATGATATTTCCAATGACCATGTAACCTCTTCTAGAGAGCGGGGGTCCCGAACAAGGCATAAGTTAAGAGCTTGTGCACTCGAGGCAATGCGATACCTTCTACTTGCTTGTTGGTGAGTCTTTCTTCTCCTCCACCACCTGGTACGACCTAGTGTTCTTCTGCAACATATCCATTGTTGCCTATGCCTCAACCTTGTTCTTCAATAGCTTCCTCCCTCTACACTTGCTAGTCTTCTTTGGTTGTGTATCCTAGCATGCTGATATGTATTGGTTCTTCCCTTCTTTCTTTGTAGGGTTTGAGCTTTGATTTGTTGATTGCATCTGGTAGTAGTGTTTCATCCAGATTTTCCAACTGTATTGCTCCATTATCACATCTTTGATTTTAAAAGGTCCTAACCAACAAACTTTGAACTTGCTGGGCTTAATTTCGTTGCGACTGTTATACTTTAAAACTAAATGACCTTGCCGAAAATTCATCAGTCGAAGATGTTTATTGCGCTACAATTTCCTTCTCTTATGTGTCGCTTTTGTCGCCCAATTTCGTTTGTCGAGCTTATTGAGCTAGAATAACCACTCCTTTAGGCTCTCGGTGTCCCCCAATCTATTCTCGACCACTATCCTTAGACTCGGTACTCCACCGACACTTTTGCCTCTTGGTTGTACATCAACTGGAATGGTGTGTGCCTGGTCATGACCTTGTACATCATATGATATGCCCATAGTATGGCAAGTAATGTTTCATCCTAGTCAACATCTTCCTACTTATCAACATCTTCCACGTCGCATGACTTGTGAATGATGGACACTAGTACCTTGTTTGTAGACTTTGATTGGCTGTTGGCTTGCGGGTAGTACAAACTTGACACGTGGAATATTTGAAACTCTGTCATCATCAACCATATGATGTGGTTGACAAAGTGTCCCCCTCGGTTACCAATGATTTGGATTGGAATGTCATATTGTGTCACTATCTGTTCATAGATGAACCTCATCGTATTCTGCGTGTCGTTGTCTACTAATGCTCGAGCCTCAACCCACTTCGTAGAGTATTTAGTGGCCATGACTATGTATCGACACCAATGCATTTGACTCACTTTTAGTGGCCCAATGAAGTCTAGCCCCCACCGTTCAAACAACCCCTGGGGTTGGGACGAAAACAGTGGCATGCGGTCTCGTTTGAGGGGCTTTCCCACTCTTTGGCACGTGTCACAACCTGCCACCTACTCTCAAGCGTATGTATGAACCGTCGGCCACCATAGACCTGCCAAGAGAACTTTCCTTATTGTGGCATCGAGTCCCATGTGTCCTCCGGCTACATGTGCCTTTTTTAGTACGCTCGGGATATCTTCCTCCATCACGCATCGTCTCAATATCTGATTTGGCCCCATCTTATATAGAAGCCCGTTGATAAGTTGGAAGGTTTTGCTTTTTAGTGCAAGCTTCCTTCTTTCAGTTGGTGGCATCTCCCTCATAATGCCAATGTTGACAGGTACTCGCCAATCTTCTCATACCATAGAGGGAGTGTTGCAATCTGGAATAAGTAAGTGTTCGAAAAGTCTTTGCTCACTCCACCCTCTGCCGGCTCATCAAATCGGATTCTTGACAACTGGTCAGCGAACACATGGCTTTTTCCTGGATGTACGATGATTGTAAAGGTGAACTCTTGTAGTAACAACAACCATCGACTTACTCTCCCTTGTATTATAGGTTTGTTCACTAAGTATTACAAGGCTTGATGGTCCATGTAGAACATGAACAATGTCGCCAAGAGGTAGTGTCTAAACTTTTGTATTGCGTACACTATCCCGAGGGCTTCTCTTTTCGTCGTACTATAGTTCTTTTCTGCCTTTGAAAATAGACGATTGGTGAAGAATATTGGATGATCTAGTCCTTGTATGCCCACTAGTGCCAATGCCACCCTGATTTCATTATTTGAGGCATCTACGTGTATGCGAAACTCTTTATTCTAGTCAGGGTATGCCAATATAGGTGAACTGATCAACCGTACCTTCAATTAATTAAATTTCTTCTTTTATTCGTCCTCCAACATGAACAATTGTCTTTTCCTCGTGAGTATGTCGAGTGGGTAGGAAATCTATGCAAAATTCTTGATGAATCTCTGGTAGTACCCCACATGCCCGAGAAAAGATTTCACTCCAATGACATTCTGTGGGGCCTCCATCTATATGATGACCCTTATTTTGTCTGGGTCCGTTTTCAATCCAGCTTTACAGAGAGTGTGTCCCAATAACTTTCCTTGCACTACCATGAATCAACACTTCTTCGAATTCAGGGTTAGGTGGGTTGCCCGACACCTCTGAATACATTCCTTGAGTGCCTTTAGATGTTTCTCCTTATCACTAGAGATTGACTAGTCATCCAAAAATGCCTTAAAGTTGTCGGCTGACATCTTGTCAAAAATGTGCAAGATGATTCTTTGAAATGTGGCTGGTGCGTTACACAACCCGAATGACATTCAATTGTACATGTACACTCCATCCTCGACCACAAACATTGTCTTCAGTTTGTCTTCTTCAATGATGCTTATCTGGTTATATCCCAAGAACCCGTCCATAAATGGGTACATTTCATGTCCAGCTACCTCCTTCAAGATTGTGTTAGTGAAAGGGATTGGGAATGGGTCCTTGATTGTTACTGTGTTCAAGCACTAGAAATCCACACATATCTGAATTTGCTCTGACTCCTTCAGCGAGATGACGATTGGTGACACCCGATCACTAACTTCCACCTTGAATATAATGCTCGCTTCCAACATCCTTTCAATCTCCTCTTGTACCTTGGCGGCATAATTCTTGTTCATACTGTAGGGTCTTGTACCCTGACATTTTGGTGCCTCTCTTGCACTCTCAGCCACTTACGAGTTAGCAACACATCCCCTCTCAGCGTCCCTTGCACCTTGAGTCTCTTGGGGTTCGTATCGATACTCCCTCTGCCTTGGGGTCTTTGGCTTTGATCCTCCAATCCTCGGTCCCTCATTGTCCGATATGGACAACTCTTGGATCCAGCTTATACTGTTTTCAAGTTCTTTTAAAAGTTCATTTTCATCATTTTTTTTTTCTTTATCTGCTACAAATGGTGTCGTGAAAGGTCCTTTGTTGCTTTCCTTAGCAAGGTTTTGGTGTACTCTAGCAATATATTGGTTTATTTCATTAATGTCTTCATTGGTTTCTTCAAAAATTTGTTTGTCTTCTTTGTCAAGTTTCTTGTTCCCTTAATTTGAGTAATTGTTGTACCTTTTTCTTGTATTTCTTGCCCGCTTGGTACTTGGCTCTTGTCCTTATTAGACTATACGAGCATTGATTGTTTGCTTGTAGGGGTTCCTCTGTCGGTCAACCCATCACGATGCCATTCTATCGTCAGGTGATTTTCCCAAGTTCACTTTAGGCAACGACGCCAAATGTTTACTCACTTGGATACTTTTACTTTACTACAATAGTAAACTAATTAATTCACATAACATAAACAAATATGTAATACTCATGAACACATAACAAGAAGTGCATTTATTCAATAACAAGCACAAAGTATAATGCCACCAACATAATAACATAGATATCAACATAATGTCTCTCAACTGACTCAAGTACAGATAGCCGCTAACAGTGGTTGAGGAACCAACCGTCATGACGCTTCATAACAATAACTAATCACTAATTGGGGAATTAGTCTTCTCGAAACATGTACAAAAATATATGAAATATTTATCAACTAACTATAGTTGTATTCACTAACAAAAACTAGTCGACTAAATATGCTTTCGACCGACTACATGGATGCCCTTAGCGTCATCAAGGAAAGTAGATTGATCCTTGGTTGACCATCTAATTGGTCTACTTCTATAATAACTTTATGTGCAATTAAATAAATACGTTTACTCCTTTGTCTAGTATGAATTGTTCTTTTTGTTATTAATTCAAGTAAACATTTTATTAGATAGAAAAATAAACATTTGGCATTGCTTCCTTAAAATAAATTGGCACAAATTTAAGAGATTCACGTCCTTAAACCCCAATAAAGGTGGGAAGAGACTACAATGCAGGCAATATCAAAAATTCCAATGGTTCTAAAGGATTGCAGAAGAAAGAGAAAGGAGATGACAATGAGAAAAAAATGTAGAAATCCTAGTTGAACAAATTCAAAGTCAAAGCCCATTGCGATAACGATGTCAAAGTCGAAGTTGGAGCCATAGTCAGGAAAACCATAACATTCCCATGACAAGGAAGCATATGAAGAAATTGTGGAAAGAGATAGCAAGGTACTTACCACTACCCAACGAAGCATGAGTTGAGCTCTCTCACCAAGTGGAAAAATCAGGACCAATACTTGTAAACGAGGAGTGGGAGATATAATCTAAATATTCATTATCAGAATGAGATGAACCTTCAAGGCATTGGAGAATTATTGATTAAAGAAGAATTGGTGATTGTAGGAGTTGAGTCACAAGCTCTCGAGCCAATGGTTTACAAGAGAGAACATGAAGGCAATTCGAGTGTGTGGAACATTGAATTGGATCGAGTTGAGAATTCTCATGTGGGCGAGAGTGCAAGAGAAGCACTAGAGTGTTTGAATCAAAACTCCTTGGTAAGTAGGTTTTGGCATTGAAGTTGCATCAAAAGAAAAATATGGTGACTCCACCAAGCACTAGCATTAAGAGGCAAAAGTTGCCCAAATTTATTGGTAACAAGTTAGAAGGCCTCAGATGACATTACAATACTTGTGAAACAATATGGATAGTGAATAACCAAGATAATAGAGCGTATGGGCTTCAGTCCTTCCCAACCACCTTAAGGGGTATAACAATCGATTGATACATAGAGCTTGGATCAACTTTCTAAAAAAATGTGGGAAAGATAGAATAAATCTTTCGAAGAGGCGTTCCAACTACTAGAGGATGACAATGAAATTGCAATTGAAATGTATAATACAAAGCAAGGCAACACATGAATGCCAGAGCCTTTATCATAGGCTCAAGGAACTTCTAGTAGAACTAGAAAAGGAATTTGCCAATTGTCTTAAGAAGAGATGGTTTATCAAATGTCTCATTCCTTCATTATAGATAAAGATGAATATAGTACCTCTCTTCCTATGTAGACATCTACAATCAAGCAATGAACATAGAGAGGACAAAATGTTCTCTCATGACAATAAAAATAGAGGATGAAAGTTTGGATGACAATAGTGAGAATGAATCTAGAAATGTGCAAGCTTTGAGATGAGATATGAAGTGGATGATGAAAGACTTAAAGACAAAAAAAAACTAGTAAACAAAGGAAAAAAAATTGGTGGATGAAATGTAGAGGTGAATGTCACATAAAAATAATTGTCTTAGAAAATTATTTTGAATTATTATTTAGGTTAGGCTCATTCAATCAAAGAATACCTATACAATTTAAGGAGTAGGAGCACATAAGTGCTCTTCACACAAGGAGAGTAGTCCACTCCACAGACATTTCATTGAAGTTGAAGAATAATAATGCATCTCTAGGTAGCTACTGAAATCAAAGAGGGGGAGGTTAGAGTTGGATACAATACGACGCTAAAGGTTGCCCCATTGTACAATGTTGACAATGTAACAAATGGAACACTTTGCAAGAGATTGTTATAGAAACTAGAAGACAATGTAACTAGAATGTAAATGGTGTGGACTTGGAGACCATGAAGACGTTAGTTGAAAGAAAAAGGCTTGTATCAACATGATTGATGTAGAAAGGCATGTTAGAGTAATTGGGTATTTACTTTATTAATTAAACAATATTTGTTTAATTACGTAAATTTTTCTTTTACCTCTTTTCACTTAAGCTAACATTAGGTGCATAATAATTAATTACTTTATTAATTATTATTGTGCAAGCCTAGGGTTTTCCTTTTTTGGGTTTTCATCTATATGAAGTTGAAAACTATCTTTTGTATCATCATTCATTTTACATTTTTCAGGTGAATACATTGCTCCACATTCTTGAGCATTTCCTTTGTTGCTTCTCTTTGCTTCTCCTTGTAACAGGTTATTTGCTTACAGAGATCTTTGGGCTCCTATGAAGTTGTATCTTCTCAACTCCAACATGGTATCAGAGCTTCAGATTTGCAGCTGCTTGTTCTTGTTTTTGAGAATTTTGCATTGGAAGCAAATCTAGGGTTCTAAGGTTTCTTCTTGTGGATTCAGCATACTTTGAATTTTAGGTTCACTTTGGGCCCAAACAGACAGTGCCATTGGATTCGTAGCGCCAAAAAACCCTAAATCGATTGTCAAATCGTCGATTTTGGTCACAGTCAACCAAGGTTGCAAATTTTTTTTTAGGGTTTGGTCGTACAGCCCCCTCAGCAAAAAAATTGTAATTTTTTTTTTCAAAAACCTAAGGTTTTTGATTAAATTTCGACGGCCCGTTCAATTTTCTTTGGCCACCGGCCGTGCCGCCAAGTGGCCACCCACGCTCCGCTCGGCCACCACCCACCCCACCGAGTTGCCGCCCTACCGAGCCGCCCTGCACCCGCTCTGCCGCTCGGGCTCTGCTGAGCTCCTGCCGACTCCGCCACTGCCGCTATCAAGCTCACCGCCGGGCTCTGTCGTTGCCACTGTCGAGCTCGCCGACTCCGCGGGCTCGCCGACCCGTGTTGGCCCCTCTAGCCGCTGCGGGCTTTAAACCCCTGCCACAGGTCCCATGGGTGACCAGCACTCCACCGACAGCCCCTGAAGGCTTACCTTGCAGCGCCAGGGTTTTATGAGGAACCAGGGGCTGCGCGCCCAACACCCAGCCACTAGCCCCCTGGTCGTCCATATGGCCAGGGGCCGATTTTTTTTAGCCCCTGAGGGCTGTGAGACTTTTTTTTTCCCCTCTTGAGTAGCTTGCGCTAAATTGGACGTAAAATGGGTATTTTTTCTCGGATTTTTGAAAACAAGATATCGCCGAAAAGCTGGTTTTGGCGCCGTTCCAGTGGTACTGGTAATTTTACCTGATTTTGTAGTTTTGCAATCTTTTTTGCCAGTCAAAGTCAGAACTTGGTTTTTTCACTCCAAGGGGCGTATCTTTTGCGTCCGAACTCCGTTTTGCACAAACGAATAGGTGTTGGAAAGGTATTACAGTGATCTTTCCAGATTTACAGTCTATTTTATCATAATATTTACTAGGTATTTTTTATTTAGCTTTGTGTGTTTTTACACTTTGCTCAATTACTTGGTCATCCTGGCTCCTACATGGGCTTTGTTTGCGTTCGATGGGTTATGTTGATATGCTTTATCATTCCTGAGATCATTAGTCTCTAAATTTTTCATTTGAAGAGTTATCATGGGTTTTTCTACTCACCCTTCAATTGTTCTTCTGGAACGGGGTAATTATGAGTCATGGGCAAAGGGTATACTTACACATTGTAGGTGGCTTAATATTTTGCCTTATTTGTATGATCTCATACTTGAACCAACAACTTTAGAGGGAAAATTAGCGTGGGATATCATTAGAAATCACATAGTAGGACTTATATTGTTTAGTGTTGATCATGACATTGTGTTGGTTATATCGGACATTGATTGTCCTCACCCACTTTGGACACGTCTTTGGGAGATCTTTGGAGACCCAATTCTATCTCCATTCCCAGAGGATCCTGCTTCAGATTGTCTCTTACCCAATGTTTGGAGAGAGAATACACCCTTTGATCATGATACTTTAGAGGAGCTTGAGTATTTAGACACCCTTACTTGTTCCGATGGATCAGAGGTTTGCCTCATTGTTCCTACTCTTCAGACTGAGACTTCATCAGCATCTCTTGTTGTTTTTTATTCAGTGCAGCAGGGAATCATACATCTTCCAGACATAGCTACTTTGGACTCTTATGTTGCAGACATATCTTTCTTGTTTGTTGAGTCCTATATTGCAAATTTGGAGGATTATTTTGAGGACATTCATCTCCTCTACCTTGACAGTTAGGTTATCACTGTTCGCCCACCATTATCCGTGCATTCAGAGGTTGCATTTCAATATTCTCCACATCAGTTTGGATTTGGCATTATT
The DNA here is from genome assembly GCA_007115665.2 of Sequoiadendron giganteum. Classification (NCBI taxonomy): domain Eukaryota; kingdom Viridiplantae; phylum Streptophyta; class Pinopsida; order Cupressales; family Cupressaceae; genus Sequoiadendron; species Sequoiadendron giganteum. The sequence goes on from CM021103.1 coordinate 706,311,747, forward strand.
TGTTTACGTTCAGACAGTGAGATTCTTCAGCATCCTATCATGGCACACATTTTAAGACAGATTGGTTCATCATTCTTCACAGGGTTTCTTCGACATCGTCCTTTGGATCCATTTCTTCCCAAGGGGAGGAATATTATTTGCCACTTTAGGATCTCCTTTTGGATTCTACATCAGACATCTACCATTGTGACAGGAGTTTCTTCATTGTGGGGGGGCCTTCTTCTCTCTTTCTATCTCTCTTATGGAGACGATTGTACATGTACTTATATGATAGAAGTTGTCTATGGGGGGTATAATGTTATCCACCTCCTATCCTTCTTTCATTAGTGCATTGCTTTCCTTCCTTGCATTCTATTTTGATGAGGAGTTTTGTTCCCACTGGGTTTTCTCTTTTACCTCATTTCATTTAGTTTGCATTGATTTTGTACATGGGTACCTGATCTGGCCTTGTTGTCGAGACCCATTGCTTTTGCTTTCAGTAGCTTCTTCTAAGTTTTAGCTTCTCCCTAAGTCTAGCTTAAGGGGGGGTGTTAGAGTAATTGGGTATTTACTTTATTAATTAAACAATATTTGTTTAATTACGTAAAGTTCCCTTTTACCTCTTTTCACTTAAACTAACATTAGGTGCATAATAATTAATTACTTTATTAATTATTATTGTGCAAGCCAAGGGTTTTCATTTTTAGGGTTTTCTTCTATATGTAGTTGAAAACTATCTTTTGTATCATCATTCATTTTACATGTTTCAGGTGAATACATTGCTCTACATTCTTGAGCATTTCTTTTGTTGCTTATCTTTGCTTCTTCTTGTAACAGGTTATTTGCTTGCAAAGATCTTTGGGCTCCTATGAAGTTGCATCTTTTCAACTCCAACAAGGCATAAAAAATTATTGGTCGTTATTTAAATCTAAGAAAAGAAGGTTGTGTATGCAAGCCCATGTATAGGAAAAGAAAGACTTCATGAAGCAAGATGCGATGTGGAGAATGCTATAGCTAACAAATGATACCACTCAAATGTAAATGTAAGTATGATAACAAATTAATTACAATTCGGTACAAATATTACAAGTCAAGTGTGTCAAACTATTATACCATTAAAGTAGTGGATTTATTACAAAATATTCTTGAACACCAAAATCATATAATCAATATTGTATTTGAAAAGAGTAAGATGACCCATTTAGAATCTAGAGAAAATGAAGATAAAATAACTAAACCTATGTGATGAGGTGGCTAAGTGATTGAGCCAATTTTACTAACAATTAACATGTCGAAGAAACCTGTGATGGTAAATATGGAGATCCTTGGAAGGAATCTCACTAATACAATTGTTGATAGTAAGTCTAGTGTGAATGTACTCCTATAAGACACTTAAGAGAAGTTTGGAAAATATCATTTGGCCTCTAACTTTTCAATTGGTGGCGTAAATCAACAAAGTATCAAGGTACTTAGAGTTTTGACACACCAAAATGTAATTATTAGAACCCAAGTATTTTTTGAATTTTGTGTTCATTTCATTTGGAGGAAATCGTACAAAAAATGAACACAATCTCGATTTAAAACAAAGGTAATGAAGAACCAAATAGTAAGCGAGGAAGTAACTTCCTTAGATCCATTAGATTCATACTTTAAATAAGAATGAACATAGAAGTTAGATCAAGGTCCAATGGAGCCACATGACAAATGGAATTTTTAATTGTAGTCGTGTTCAGATTCTCTTTTTAGCCTATTTCATTGGCAAATGGAGGATTATCTGTAATTTTATTGAAGCTATGGAGATCAATGAAGAGGGACAAGGATTGTATAATGAAAAGCAACTAGTTGACAATGACTTGAAAAATATGGATAATTTATGCATGTTAGACATAGTACAAGATTCACAAAAGTCAATAGTTATGGTTCCAACAAAAGCACCCAACTTCATTATTGATTTCCAAATTATAGTAAAATTATAAGACAAATACCATACAATAGATTAGATAGAAAAATAAACATTATTCAAGTGAGAGTGGAGAATAAAAAGTGGGCCCCAAATGGAAAATAGACCAATAAAATAAAATAATAATAATAAAAATTCAAGCTTGTGGGGTGGAAAAGCAAAATATTAAAAAATTAAATATTAAAGATCTCTAATACCATCATATGACTTGTCTTCCCTCACTGCAACCTTTATCTTCCCATACCATATGGCTTATTTTGTAGTCATACGACTTGCATGACATTCAACAATACAACCAACTAGTACACCCACAAAATTTTTGGTTGTATATCTTATTAAATACTATATTGTTAAATAATCTTTACCTAGTTGAAGTTTATTTATTTATTTGTTTTATTTAATAACTTGTAGGAATATTCTAAAGGAATTCCTACAAGTCTTTTGTCTTATTTGAATATTCTCACACGTGTCAAAATGACTCATTTTTATAATTCTTTTTTGGTGGAATATGAAGGCTTAGGTGTAGCCTTTTCCTTGTGAGGATCTTGAATCTTTGCACACACATAGGATGAAATGTGGCATGCATAGACATGAGAGTTACTTATGCAATGCCTTTCTCATCTCTATTTATTTGAGGTGTTTCTCTTCTTCTTTACATGAAACATTCTATGCTTGAGCTCTCTTTCTCTCTCTCATTCTCTCTTTGTAATCTTCTTAGGCTTTATGCCTTCTTCATAATATTGGGAGTTTTTTCTTTTCTTTTTCCCTTTACAAAATCTTGTGTTTCCCCTTGGTGCTTTTAGTTTTCATCTTGGATGGTAATGTTTTACCTTCAAACAATTGCTTATTGGATTAGTACTTTATTTTAATTTAATTTTATTATTCCTTTCATGATATCAAGCAGGTTTTACTAATCATTTCTTGAGCTATATTGTTGAAGGTTTACCATCTCTTGCACACTCACCTGGGAGACACTTTTAAGAAAAGAAAAAGAGCTAGGCTAGAGCTTAAAATTCATTTTTTCTGTTTAATTGTTCTAACATTGTGCAAGAAACATTTTTTAAGTTTATTTCAATTTTAAATCAATTTTCTTTTATATTTTAATCTGAATTACAGATCTAACCTATACGGTTTGTAGGTGTGAGGATAATCTGTATATTAATTATGCATGCATATTTAAAATAAAATAAAATTGTTCAATATTGTAAATATTTTTATTAAATCAAAATATTTCATTCAAAATTTTCAATATCAGATTTAAATTCAATTAAGTTGTTTTTTTCATATATCTACATATTAAATTTTAATAGTTTTCTAAAAAAATATTTTACTTGCATAATAATCTGAAAAAAATAAAAATAAATATTTTTACATAAAAATCTCAAAAGTTGTTTTTCAATTTAAAATCTCACAGTTTTTTTCAAATAAATCTTCCATAAAGAAAAAAATTCACAAAATTTAAAATCTACATATAATTACGCCTATAGTAGCCCCTATAGGAGGCCAGCAGAAGTATCGGTATTAGCAAAAAGAAATGGTTCGTATTTTGTATGAGGACGGTAGTGGAAGAGTCGTAGGGCAGTGGCATCCGAAATTCAAACACACTCAAAGCAATACATGGACAACGTTGGGCGTGGATCATAGTGGAAGACATGGATGACCTTCGCTGCATGGTAGTGGACGAGTAACCTCAGTGTTGGCGATCGTTACATTAAACAAGATGGCGGCGGTGGTAGTGGAAGAGTTGGTAGTTATGGAAGCGTTGGCAGTAACATATGTGAAGAAGTATTCTGTGTCTCCACTCGCCATTTTATGTTCACCTTACCTCTCTTCTAGCCATTGCTAAGCATCAACGGATTGCATTACAAGGAGGTCAGATGAAAGGTCGAATATAATAGATATCAAACTGTAGGAGGTAACATATCACTGAATTCTATGAAGAGGAGTGATTTTGTAGACAGTGCCATCTTCATGGTCTGATGAGGAACTATTTCAAAAACATCAGGTAAGTGATCTATGTGATCTATTTGCATGTATGCTTCGAGAATTAGAAATAGAGATATGAAACAAAATTAGTGCTTTCAGAATCATAAATAGATGTCTGCTTCTACAGTTTGCATGCATCTCTATTTGTAGTTTAATCTTTCAAATATCACGAGTTTTTAGTGTACCCGTTATGTTTTCTTTACAGAGAATTAACATTAATGGTAGGTAGTGGCAGTGAGGAGCTGCTCGAGTCCATTCGTCACCCGGTCAATCGGTGGGGCAACCCGAACTGAACTCTACAAAGGTAATTTGTAGGTGCATTGATTTGTTGATTGAAAGACGATACAGAGGCGCCTTCAAGCTCAAGAACAATGATTGTTTGTTGATGATATTGATTTCAGGATGCAATTTCAGATTACTTGGCCACGACACAATACACTGCCTGCTACAAATGTTGCCCACTTGCTTCCTGGGAAGGGCAGACACGCTTTTTGTCATGATCAAGATTATGTGTGATTGTACATATGAAGCTTATTGATTCTACGATATATACCATTGCCCAGAGGAAATCTCCCTTTATTTCATCCTTGAATGATTCATGTTCATAATTATTTTGTTTTGAATCTGCAACTCTTTTGAATTTCATTGCAGCTGCTGCAGGTTCTTTCCTAATGCTCCCCACTGTCATATTCTGAATCAATGATGACGATGACCAGATTTTGTGGTTGAAGTGAGGATGAATGGAAGGGGCGTTCATCTGTGTCACTCAAAAGCTCATCAAATAATTTTCATAAAACGCCTTTCCAAAAAGAAAGCCTTTTCACCTTGCAATGCAATTGAAAGAACTATGATGGAATGCAATCTACAAATGGGCCTTTGGTCTACCGGTGAAGTTGGAAGGTTCTAAATGAGCTCACCAGGGATGAAGTCTTGCTGAGTGCAAAGGCTCCAACATCGAAAAATGGAATACAACTTAAAATAGATCCAATTCAAAGCCATGTATATATCCTACAATAAATCAACTTGAGATTTAATTTAGGAAAAGAAATCTTGCACAACAAAATTCAACCATAGGTATACATTCCATCCAATTTCATGTTAGACCTTTCAAGATATTTCAAGCGATCAAGAATCTAAAGATATAATGAAGTCAGATTGAATTCACATAAAAAGGTAGAAGCCATAGACAAGGGATTGATCTATAGGTGTGAAGATCATTTTTGCAAAATGAAATGACCTAGAGCAATGAACAATGAATTTATCAACGTAACATAATTCATTTAGTGGAGTGACAACCATGCTAGGCACTAAAAGATTTGTTCTTAAATAAGATCACAAGAATATTATTTCAAAGGGTAAGAAGCATACGTTGAAGTTTATAGTATTATTAGCATATATAATTAAAGTGCAAAATTAAGTTTTAAGATTGTCTTATTCTAATGTTTTGATGCTTAATTTGTGTGATCATCATCTAAATGTGTGTTAAGTAGATCAATCATATAAAAAATAGTTAATATAACTTACTAATCATAAAATATTTTAAAAATTATTTAATAATTTATTATATATTTATTTATCACAAGATTATAAGAAATCCAATGGACATCACCAAGTCTCACATTGCTTGAGTAAACAAATAATCAAGGAAATTAACATAAGATGGCTTGTAATCCTATGCCAATATAAATTTTTATATGAACTAGACTAACATAAGTGGAAATATGAGTATAAATATGGAATTAATTTTTCTTAATAAATCTTGGGTACAATTATAGATTATCTTTTAATAGGAAAAGTTAACAGTTGCCTTTTAACATTGTGGGAAATAAGTTTAGATATCATCATTAAAAAATTTAATATATAAAATATGTCAGGAGGTTTATTTCTTTAATCAATTTCTAACATACATAAATGAAATATTCATTTTTAGGTTTCTTCCTTTTATGGATGTTGATTTTCAATGCAATAAAAGAACATATTTACCTATATTTAATATGGTTTGTATATAAGAACACATTTTCAAACTAAAAATATGTATATAACATATATTCAATTGTCAAATTTTATATATGAAAAGCATGTGTACTTTAAGCTTGGGATCATGGTTAGGATTAGAGTAAGGGTTGGCATTAAAGTTAGAGTTAAGGTTAGGGTTCGACTAAGGTTAGGGCTATGATTCATTTCAAGTTAGAGTTGAATTAGGGTTTGGGTAGGGTTAGCATAAGGGTTGGTGTTAGGGTTAGAGTTAAGATTATGATAGAGTTAGGTTAAGGGTTAGGGTTAGGATTTTATTAGGGTTCATGTAGGGTTTTGATTTATTTTAATTAGGGTTTAGGTACAATTTTTCTTTGGGTACTTTTAGGGCTAGGGTTAGAGTTAGGGTATAATTAGGGTTAAGGTTAGAGTTAGGGTTCAATTAGGGTTAGGGTTAAGGTTCAATTAGTGTTAGTTTTAGGATTAGAATTATAGGATAAAGCTTGGATTTAGAGATACAATTAAGGTTAGGGTTCTAGAATAAATATTGGGGTCAAATTTGGGGTTAGGGTTATGTTTAGGGTTCAATTAGGGTTAAGGCTATGGTAAATTAGGGTTAGGGTTAGGGTTCAATTAGGATTAGGGTTCAATTAAGAATTAATTAGGGTTAGGGTTTAATTAAGATTAGGATTAAAGTTAGGGTTAGGGTTACAACTTAACTATGTTTAGGGTTCAATTAGAGTTTAATTAGGGTTAGAGTTACATTTCAATTAGGGTTAGGGTTTAATTATTATTAGGAATAGATTAGGATTTAATAATTCTAACTTCATTCCTAACTCTAAACCCTAAATCTATCTCTAACCCTAACCTTAACCTTAATCTTAACCATATTCTTGAGTCCAACCTTAACCTTAACCCTAACACTAATTCTAATTGTAACCCTATCATTATTCCTAAACCTAAACTTAACTCTAACAATAATTGTGACTCTAACCTTAACCGTAACCCTAGCCCTAAAACTAACGCCATTTTTTTTAACTTTGACCCTAACCCTGACATTAAGACTATTTCTAACACCAACCCTAATTCAATCAATATATAAATCTAACCCTAACCCTAACCCTAATCTTAACTTCAACCCTAAAACTAACACTAATTCTAATTTTCAATCTAACCCTAACCCTAACTCTTATTCTATAACTAATCGTAACCCTAACTCTAACCCTAACTGTAAGTATAAACCTAACCTAACTCTTGTAGTAACCCTAACCCTAATCCTAACTCTAACCCTAACCCTAACCCTAATCCAAACTGTAACCTTAAATCCAACCATAAAACTAACCAAAATTTAATAAAATAAGGATTTTCTTAGGGTTACGATTAAGGTTCAATGAAGGTTCAACTAGAATCAGGGTCCAATAAGGATTAGGTTAGGGTTTAATTATGGTTAGTGTTTAGTTAGGGTTAGGCTCCAATTAAGGTTAGATTTTAATTAGTGTTAGGGTCAATTATGGTAAGGGTCAGGGTTAGAGTTAGGGTTAGGGTACATTTAGGGTTAGTGTTGAATTATGGTTAAGGTTCAATTAGGGAAAGGGTTCAGGTTAGGATTACATTCAAATAGGGTTAGAGTTTAATTAGGGTAAGGGTTAAGGTTAAGATTACAATTTAATTAGGGGTAGGCTTGCTCAGTGAGGATTAGGGTTGAGTTAGGGTTCATTTAGGATTAGTATTATGGCTAGGTAAGGGATAGGATTAATCTTAGGGTTTGATTAATATTGGGGTTAGGATTAGTATTAGGATTCAATTAATATTGGGGTTAGGATTAGTATTAGGGCTTAATTAGGGTTAGGACTAATGTTATGGTCAGGTAAGGGATAGGGTTACTATTAGTGTTTAAGTAGCATTAGGGCTAGATTTATATTAGGGTTAGTGGCAAGGTTTAATTAGGTTAGTGTTAGGGTTTAGTTAGGGTTAGGATCACAATTTAATTAGACATAAGATTCAATAAGGGTCAAGGTTAGGGTTGGTTTCAAATTCAATTAGGGTTAGGGTTAAGGTAAAATTCAATTATGGTTTAAGGTTAGGGTTAGAGACCAATTAGGGTTAGGTTTTAATCAAATTTTAATTAGGGTTATAGTTTTATTATGGTTCATATTCAATTTAGATTAGAATTAGGGTTTAATAAGGATATTCTTTGGGTTAGGGATAAGGTTCAATGAGGGCTCAATTAGAATTATTATCCAATAAGGATTAGAGAGTAATTAGAGTTACATTTTAATTAGGCATAAAGTCCAATTAGGGTTAGAGTTTAATTATTATTAGGGTTCAATTATGGTAAGGGTTAAGGATAGGCTCAAGGTTTAATTAGGGTTAGTATTTAATTATGGTTAAGGTTTAATTACGATAAGGGTTTAGGTTAAGGTTATGTTTGAATTAGGGTGAGACTATAATTAGGGTTAGGGTTCAATTAAGGTAAGGGTTAATGGTAAGATTACAATTTAATTAGGCTTAGGGTTGAAGTAGGGTTTAGTTATGATTCAATTAGGGTTGGGGTTTAATTAGTGTACAATTAGGATTAAATTAGGGTCACGATTAATTTTTTTTTTTATAAAGATTTGGGTTAGGGTTAGTTTTACAATTTAAATAAGATCAAGATTAGGGTTCTCAAAATTAAATTAAGGTTAGGTTTCAATTAATATTGAGATCAAGATTAGTATTATGGTTCAATTAGGGCCAGGTTTAGTTTTATGGTTTGATTAGGGATAGGGTTAGTGTTATTGTTTAAATAGCGTTGGGGCCAGGTTTATATTAGGGTTAGTGATAACATTTAGTTATGGTTAGTGTAAGGGTTTAGTTAGGGTTAGCATTACAATTCAATTAGGAATAATATTTAATAATGGTAAAGGCTAGGATTAGGGTTAGAATTTTATTAGGGTTAGGGTTTGGGTTCAATTTGGTTAGTGTTAGGGTTAGGGTTGGGGTTAGGGTTCAATTAGAGTTTAGGTTAGGGTTCAAGTATAATTAGGGTTAGATTAGGTTAGGGTTAAGAGTCAATTAGGCCTCAATAATGGATATAATTAGGCTTTAATTAGGGTTGGGGTTTAGCTAAGGTTAGGGATCTATGATAAAGCTTGGGGTTAGGGTTTGATTTCAATAAGGGTTAGGATTCAATTATGGGTTCAATTTCAATCAAGATTCAGGTTCAATTAGGGTTAGGGTAGAGTTCAATTATGGGTTCAAGCTCAATTAGGATTCAACTTTAATTAAGGTTAGGGTTAGGGTTCAATTATTATATCAAAATATAATTTAATATTATATTATAATAATTAATGCTGCCCATGATGGGATGAGGAATTGGGATGGCGTCGACGGCTCTGGTCTTCCCGTGCCGAGCTAGGGCATCCACGCCCTAGCTCGTTCTCTGCTTTTTCCTGTCTGTGCATGGCTGCGGAGGGGCGTTTGGTTGTGTGCAGGGTGGGGCTTGCTGTCTGCTCGCTTTTGTTTGTTTTTTTTGGTGGCATTCGGTGGCGGGGTTTCCTATTTGCGCGCGGCCTTTGCTCCTTTCCTTCGTTTGTGTGGTGGATGCGGCCTGGGTTTAAACGTGGATACGGAGTGAAGGGTTTTGGTAAGGGGGTGAGTTTCGTTTGGGTCGCTCTACCTGGTCATGGGTGGAGTTTTTGGTGTGGGGTGTGAAGCGGGGTGTGTGTTTTGGTGTTGGTGCTTCGGCAGATTTTTGGTGTGTGCCTTCCTCTATGGTGGGATGGTATTGTGAGGGGTGTCTTCCCGTTGAGGTCCTTCGTGATCTTGGGGTTTTGGTGAGTTTGCATGTCAGAGTAGGGTATTTTTGTCCTCTATGTTGCATGAAGAATCTTCTGGGGTTGACCCCAAAATGGATTTTCGATCAGCATTTGGCTCCAAACCAACTCTTCAGAACTCGAAGGTTTTTGAGAATACTCTTTTTTTGGCGGAACCTGAAAAAGTTATGACAGGTCCGATAGGAGGGCCTAGAATCCCAAAGATTAATGGGTGCCTCGAACGATGTAAAGAGAGGCCGAGTGTAGTCATTCCGATGGAGATGATGGCTGAAGACATTGATTATTACTCTAGGCATTCTCTTTACTGCAAATTCTTAGGTTTGAAAATTTCTTTGCATTTCTTGGAGACGTGGGCTCATAGGACATGGATGCCTGAAGGCGAGATGGAGATCCGCCTCCTGGCAAATAACTATTTCATGATTTCTTTTGATTGTTTGGCGGATCAGAATAGGGTTTTTGAAGGCGGACCATACTTTTTACAACCAGGTGGGCTTGTTCATTAAGCCGTGGCACGCAGGCTTTAACCTGGCAAAGGAACTTCTGAATCGAGTTCCGGTTTGGGTTCGTCTCCCGAGGCTCCTGGTGGAATGCTGGCGGGAGGATGTGTTGTATCTATTAGCCTCAAAATTGGGGAAACCTGTGGGTTCATCACAACAAATGCAATTCAAAAAGGTAATGACTTTTACTCAGATCTGTGTAGAAACTAATTTAAGTAAACCATTGTCAGATTCGTTAGAGGTGAGTGCAGGAGATTACTCATGGGTGCAACAGCTTGATTATGAAACGCTTCCTTTCCGTTGTCGTTTTTGCCATGAGTATGGTCACCTCCTGCGCAGATGTCCAAAGGCCAAGCCTTTGGAGGCTCAATCTTCTCAACCTTCGGCGAATCCGTCTGGGGTGGACAAGGGCAAGGATCCCTCTCAGGGTTTTGATGGTAGGGAAGATGGTTTTATTCCAGTTCGAGGAAAAAATAGAAATAAAGGTCATAAAAGGACTTCGAAGGACAGGCAGGAGGAGGACACTTTCAACAGGTTTGAGGTGCTGGAGGACCTTGGTCAGCAGGAGGTGAATCCAAGTTTTTTGGATCTAGATCATGGGACTTTGGATATGGATCTACATGACTCTTCGGTTGTGGCTTCGCTTGCCCCCCAATAGGAGGGGGTGGCGGGAGTTCCATGCTTTGATGAGGTCGGGCTTGTTCCTAGTTAGCCATTACTCAATTCTGAGGTTCCTTTGTCTCCGCTTGCTGAGGGGACCTTGGCTTTAGGGGTAGATCAACAGGTGGAGGTGCAGGATGGGTTGGGTGGTAGTGCTGAGGTAGCAAAAGATAGAGGGGACAAGGATCCCCTCTTGCAGAAAGTTGGTTTGGAGGTGGGTAAGAAGATTGTCAAGCCATCCTCTCAGCTGGGTGTTTTGCAAAAAACCCTCAAGAAGGGGGGGTCGGAGAAAAACACTAAACTGGGAAGGAAGAAGGACGAGGAGAAGATTAGGATGATAGGGGAGACTTTGGTGGAGTCGGGGTCAATCAAGACTCTGGATTCGCATTTTTCTGGTCCCTCGAAATGATAGTTCTCTCCTGGAATGTAAGGGGCTTGAACAGTGGCCCTAGACAAAAAGCTGTTCGGGATTTGATTCGGAGTCATACACCTGATGTTCTTTTTCTACAAGAGACTAAGCTCTTTGTGGAGGGTATGATGGATTTAGTTCCAAAGTTATGGAGGAATGGTGATTGTCAATGCATTGGTGCTCAGGGGTCTTTCGGCGGGGTGGCGTGTCTATGGAACCCGCGGAAGATCTGCCCCCTTTGGTGGGTGTCTTTCAAGTCTTCCCTTTCCATGGTGGCCTCTTGTTTTATGTCTGGGGAAATTGCTCTCTTCTCCAATGTGTATGCGCCTGTGGAGTTGCAGGGGAAACAACTCTTGTGGTCCAACATTCGTTTAGTTCACATCCTTTTTCGTTACCATCCTTGGATTATTGGAGGTGATTTTAATGCTATCATGGAGCTTACTGAGAAGAAGGGTGGTATTGCAAGGTTGGAGGCTTCCGCGTTGCTGCTCCAGGATAATGTCTCTACTTTGAATCTTGTTGACATTAAGCCGGCCACTGGTCTTTTTACTTGGAATAACAGGAGAACTGGTGATGCTTCTATTTCTGAAAGACTTGATAGATTTATGGTGTCTAGCTTTTGGTTGGGGGATAGGTGGTTGACAAGCTCTGAAATTCTGGACAGTCATGGTTCTGACCATTGGCCTATTAAGTTGGTGGCTGATGTGCCTCAACGTAGTGCTCGACCGTCCTTTAAGTTCCAACTCATGTGGCTTAGGGATGAATCTCTTCATGATTTGCTCCCTGGTTGATGGGATCGGGGGAAGCCAGCTTATGGCACTGCTATGTACTCTTTCTCAAAGAGCCTTCAGTATATTAAATATAGTTTGAAAAGATGGAATAGGCAACATTTTGGTAATTTATTCCAAGAAAAATAGATGGCTCAAGATAATCTGGATATAATCACCAGGTAGATCCGCGATCAGGGCCTCTCAGAGGAGCTGAGTTTGTTAGAGGTTGTTGCTTTAAAAAAGCTCAAGGAATGGGAGTTAAGGGAAGAGATCTTTTGGAAACAAAAGTCTCGTATTGAATGGCTTCGGGCTGGTGATCGGAACACCTCCTTTTTCCATAACTTTGTCAAGGATCGGAGACAAGGTAATGCTCTTGCTTCTATTTTGCTCCTTGATGGGGAAACTCTGTCCTCTTCTGCTTCTATTTCTGCTGAATGCATTAGGTATTTCTCTACTCTTTTCACTGAGGACTCTCTTCCTGCAGAGGAGGATGAAGCAAGGATTTTAGATTGTATCCCGAAGCTGGTGACTAATGAAATGAATGATTCTTTGCTTGCTCCCATTACCTTGTCCGAGCTTGAGAATGTTGTGTTTCAGATGAAGAAAGGTAAAGCACCTAGACCTGACGAGTTCCCAGTTGAATTTTTGCAGGAATTCTGGGAAGTGATTAAATTAGATCTTTTGGAAGTTGTTCAGGAATCCTTTATGCATAAGCAAATGTTGAAATCCCTGAATGCTACTTTTTTAGCTCTGATTCCTAAGGTAGAGGGAGCTAACTCTTTGGATCGGTTTAGGCCTATTGCACTATGTAATGTGATGTATAAAATTATTACTAAGTTGATTGCGGAAAGGATGAAACCTTGGCTTGAGGATTTAATCTCTGAGGAACAGGGGGGTTTTGTTGCTGGCAGACAGATCATGGATGGGGTGGTTATTGCTATTGAGGCCATACACTCTATGGAATCCTCAAAGGAGAAATCTATGTTTATTAAACTGGACATGGCCAAAGCTTACGATCATGTTAAATGGAGCTTTTTGTTTAAGGTTCTTAGAGCTTTCGACTTTGCGGAAGGCTGGATTGATTGGGTTAGAAGCTATGTCACTTCCTCTTCCTTTTCGGTGCTGGTCAATGGTGAACCCACTTGCTTGTTTGGTGCTTCTAGAGGCCTCAGGCAAGGAGATCCCCTGTCCCCTTACTTATTCATCCTTCTTGCGGAGGGCCTGGGCAGACTCATCCGTGCTCAGGTTGCTAGTGGCTTGCTCCAGGGATGGAGTTGGGGAGATGATATTCCCCCTCGGTCTCATTTGCAGTTTGTTGACGATACTGCTTTGATGGGCAGGGCTAAGGTTGAGGAGGCTCTCAATTGGCGCCGAGTGTTGGATTGTTACTTGGCGGCTTCTGGGCAACGCATAAATGAGGGCAAGTCCCTCATTTACTTCTTCCACACTCCTAAGGGTATTCAAAGGAGAATTGCTGGTATCCTTCGGTTCCAGATTGGCTCGCTACCTTTTTCCTACCTTGGAATCCCTCTTACGGCTCGTTCTCTCCCCAAAAAGTTTTAGCTGGAGACTCTTAATAAGTTCAGAAGATTAGTCTGTCATTGGACTTGCAGGTGGCTTTCTTCTGCTGGTAGAGTGACTCTTCTAAAGTCTGTGGTCTAGGCTCTTCCTGTTTATAAGTGCTTTGTTCTCTCAGCCCCTTCAAGTTTTATTAAAGACTTCGAGAAATTGTCTCGTCAGTTTCTATGGGCTGGTAATCTTCTTCATAGAAAATGGAGTTTGGTGAAGTGGGATGTTGTTTGTAGGCCAAAACAGGAGGGGGGTCTTGGTCTTCGGCGGACTGATTTGAATGGGTAGGCTTTGGCTGCTAAGTTGTATTGGCGCTGGTGCTCTCAACAACACATGTGCTGGGCTAAAATTCTGACCTCCAAATATTTGGGGGCGGTGGACTGTAGTGAGGTTGCAAGATTCAATATGGAGGGGAAAGGCTCAGTGATTTGGGGAACCCTTAAACGTGGTGCCAAGCTAGTTAAACAGGGTCTTTTTTGGATTTGTAATGGGGGTCGGGAGGCTCTCTTTTGGCATGACTCTTGGGATGGACACCCACCCATTGTGTCCTCTCATCCCCACCTCCACGCTTTGTGCCAGTCTTTCATGGAGGCGGGTTGGAGTCATGTGGCAAATTTCAAATTTCAACATTCTTTGGGTCAAATTTCTGTGGCCAGGTGGAAGGACCCCTTGGTTTGGCCACCTGGTGGTACGGTGGAGGATCGTCAAGAGCTTGCTAAGATCTTATCGAGTCGTGCCTGTAATTCTCTTCATGGGGTTGATGTTCTTGCTTGGGGTCCTGACTTGAAAGGCAAATTTTCGGTTGCCTCTGGCTATCAGGTGTTGGATAAATAGAGGTTCGGAAGCTCCCAGGTTTCTTGGTGGAAGTAGGCTTGGAATAAATTTGCTTGGCCTAAAAGTAATTTTTTCTCTTGGCTCGTGGTTCATGGTAAATGTCTTACTTGGGACAACCTGTGCAAAAGGGGGTTTCAGGGCCCCTCCATGTGCTTTCTGTGTGGTCAACATGAGGAATGCATATCTCATCTCTTTTTCCAGTGTTCTTTAGCTAGGACTATCTGGCATCATTGGTGGAACCTTTGGAGCTTACCGTGTTGCCATGTCTCTTCTTTGGAGGATTTTTGGAAAAGACAGGGTTCGTCTCCTTCCGCAACCTCTTTTCTTAAAATTGCTTGGAGCATTGGTCCTAGCTTGATTGTTTGGCAAATCTGGTTGGAGTGTAACAGAATAATTTTTCTTGGTAAAAAATTGTTTATGGGGCAACTTTGGTGATGAATTCTTGGCGCTTTGCAGGAGACATTGACTGCGAAGTGTGATTTGTCGGTGCTGTTTGATCCTGGAGAGTTGGGCATTGTAAATTCCCTTGGCCTTGACATTGGGGTCAGGGGTCTTTTGTGCAAAGAGCACCGTAGACGTGGGCATTAAAGGGTCGCTCGCGAGGGCTTTTGGTGCCCACCTGCTCTTGGGGAGCTAAAAATTAATACTGATGGGTCGTCTAGGGGTAATCTTGGGCATGCTGGGGTTGGTGGTATTGGTAGAGATAGCCTTGGGGTGGTGGTTTTCTTCTTTTCCATGTATCGTGGTCTGCAAACTAATAATCTTATGGAGGCGAGTGCTATTCTCTTGGCCCTGGAGTGTGCGGTGGCTCTTGGATGGCGACGGATTGTTTATGAGGCTGATTCCCAGGTGGTTATTGATATGTTGAATAACCGAAATTTAGAGGATGTGAATTGGCAGTTGGTTGTGGTTGTTAAACAGATTGTTTCTCTGAGTGGTACTTTGGAGTCCATCATTTTCTACCATATTCCGCGGGAATGGAATAGGGTGGCTGACGGACTGGCGAAATGGGCGTCGGAAAAGACTGATTCTTGGTGTGTGGATGACTGGGACAATCTTCCTGAAGATATGGCTCCTATTCTTGAGGACTGTGTTGTTGAGGATATGCGATGCTTCTTGGGCGTGAATTAATTCTTGTTGTTTTTGGCCCCTTGTGGCCTCTTTCTTCTGACTTTGTTATGCTGTGTTGATTCAATAAAGTTTTTACCCTCCTTTTTAAAAAAAAAAAAATTAACGCTGACCATGATATAAAATTTATCCCTAATTCTAACCCTAACTGTGATATAAATCATAACCCTAATTATATTAATTTATTCAATGTATAACACTAAACCCTAACACTAACTATAACCCTAATGATAAGTCTAAACCCTAACCCTTACCATAATCATAATCGTAAACCAAATCATAACCCTAATGATAATCTTAACCTTAATCCTAACTTTGACTCTAATCCTAACCCTAACCATAGCCCTGACCAAATATAAATCCTTACCCTACCCCTAATTATAATTCCAACCCAAACCTTAATAGTAATTCCAACCCTACCCTTAACACTAAGCAAAGCCTTATTCCTAACCTGAAACCTATTATAATTATAATCCAAACCCTAACCCTAACCATAATTCTACCCCTAAACCTAACATAATTCTCACACTATGACCATAAACCCAACCTTAACACTAAACCCTAACCCTAATCATAATAATAAACCTAAACCAAACCCTAATTTAATATTATCTTTTTGTAATCATGTTTATTTTAATTTCATAAATTAAATTAAATTCTTCCAATTATCATTCATGAAAATCTCATATTTCTTTTATTTTTTGATTTAAACATTTCTTGGATGTTGTGATGAATCCAAATCAGACCTAGATCCATCTAAATCCAAGGAGGTTCAAAAAAATGGACTAAAAATGAGAAAGCCCTTGGCCTCATAGAAATTTCAATGTCTTCTGAACTACATGTTCATATTGAGATCTGTGTGAAAGTCTATGAAGCATGGGAGATCCTTAAAACTATCTATGATAGTTCAAAGGAGTCAAAGAAGATAAAACTTCCATATCAACTTGAAGATTTGAGGTATATTGATTTGAAAATTATAGATATTTTTTTGTTAAAAATTGATACATTAAATAGTCAATTATATGGTTTAGGAGTAATGTTTGCAAATCATATAGACTAATTCATATTATTTTTGAAAAATATATTTCTAACCAATTTCATCAATTTATTACTAATATTCATGCTCAGATAGCTATTCTTTCATTAGCTAGTCAACTTATGATAGTTTTCAAAATTTATTAAGACAAGAAGAAGCAAAGTTGATTCAATTTGGTAATCTTAAAAATAGTGAGCATGCTTTTATGTCTAAAAAGCATAAGCAAAATTTTAAGCCTCATAATTAACAATATTATAATCTTAAAGCTTATTGCAATAATACTAATGATCCTAAAAATAATAATTCTTCTAAGAGGCCTCATTGCACTTATTGTGATAAAGATGGTCATTGGTCTATCACTTGTTTTAAAAATAAAATGATAAAAATCCCATGAGGCAAAATAATCAACAAAATAAACCTCATAATAATAGGTTTAACAACAATTTAAATCAATTTAGAAGAGTTTTTGCTTGAAGTTATAATGCTTCAACTCCTCTTAAATGAGTTATTGATTCAGGTGATTCTCCACATGCTAATTCTCATAAAGAGGTATTTGAATCCATGCAACCCGATATGACTAATGTTCCACTTCAATTTGCTAATAATCATTGTTGTAAAGTAGAAGTAATTGGAGATGTGAATGTTCCTAATGGTAAATTACATGATGTTTTGTATGTTCGTAAATTAAAGACTAATTTTCTTTTAGTAGCTAAGCTTTGTCAAGATTACAAATAATTTTATAAAGATATATGCTATGTGATTTATCTTAAACAAAATCATACTCATTGCTAATGTTAAATTAGACAATGATAATTTATTCAAATTTTATGAGTTTTCTCATTCTAAATATTCTTTACTATTTACCATTGATTTCAATGTTTGACATGAGAGACTTGGTCATATCTGTGCCGACACTATTGCCTTAATACAAAAACCTAATATGGTAGAAGGATTTCTTAGCATTGTTCCATCTAAAATTGTATGCACATGATGAATGGGTTGTAAGATGCATAGGGACTTTTCACAAGGTCAAGCATGGAAGGCACATCATAAGTTGCACCTAGTCCATAGTGACCTTTTGGGACCCATAGAGAATAAATCCATCTGAGGATCAAAGTATGCACTTACTTTTGTTGATGATTATTTTAGAAGAACTTGGATCTATTTTCTTCAAAGTAAGGATCAAGTTCTTGATACTGTTCTGAATCTCATAAATTTGTTGAAAGATAATCTGGTTTTAAACTCAAAATCCTTATAATTGATAATGATAAAGAATATGTGAATAATGATTTCAATAGTCATTTAAAATATTTTGGTATGAAACATGAGCTAATCATTCCCTATACACTTCAAAAAAATGTAGGGGAAAGGAAACATAAAACTATTGTTGAAATGATTAGATGTATGTTATATGCAAAAAATATGTCCTATAAATTTTGGGTTGCCAATGTTTTGTGCTACTTATATCATTAATAGGATCCCTACTAAAAATTTAAAAGATACAACTCCTGAAGAGGCTTGATCTGATAGGAAACCTAATCTTAAGCATTTAAGAATCTTTGGCTCAATTGTTTATGTTCATTAACCTAAAGAGAAAAGGCAAAAAAAGTTTTAAATCTTCTTATCATAATTTTGTTGGATATGATGAACATTCTAAAGCTTATAGAGTTTATAATCCTATCACTATAAACCGTCCTTCTCAAAGTAAATTTGTTATTATTGAGGAAAATCCTCCTTCTATAAACTGTCCTAATGAATCTCTTAGTCAAAGTGAGTGAAGATGATCATGTTGAACCTTCTCATCATGATTCTTCTTCAAGTGATGATACTCCTACATCTAAAAGAAAGCCTAAATGGTTTTAAAAAAATATGCAAGAAAGTGAGGATATTTTAGCTAGAATGAATCAATCTAAGACTGAAAATATAAACTATTGTAATTATGCTTTGATGTCTAAAGTTATGAATATAAATGATCTTGAACAAGATAAAAATCAACCTCATTGGGAAAAGGCTATGCAAGAATAATGTGACATTAATTGCAAATCAAACTTGGGATTTAGTTCATTTACCTCAAGGCAAGAATCTTGTTTCATGTAAATAGTTGTATAAAACTAAGTTCAATGCAAATAATGAGGTTAACAAATTTAAAGCTAGATTATTTGTTAGAGGCTTCTCCCAAGTGGAAGGCCTAAATTACAATGAAACTTTTTCTTTACTAGCTAAGATGCCAACTATTAAATTAGTTCTTCTTTTAGCTTCTCATTTGCATTGGCCTATTCATCAAATGTATACTAAAAGTGCATTCTTAAATGGTGATTTACTTGAAGAGATTTATGTCTCAAACTTTGGGTTTTATTAAGGAAGGTAATGAAGACCTTGTTTGCAAATTAAAAAAAATAAAAATTATGGTCTAAAACAATCTCCTAGAGAAAGGTATTCTAAAATTAGTGCTTTCTTTCAATCTCAAGGTTTCATTAGAAGTAAATATGATCCCAATTATATATTAATCATAGTGAAAATGATATAGTGATCATTATATTATGTGTTGATGATTTGATTATTACTTTTAGTTCTAACAATTTGATTTGTGATAGTAACTCTAAACTCGATAATCAATTTCACATGATTGATTTAGACTTATTACATTATTTTTTGGGTATGAGAATTTGGAAAACACCTAAAGGTATTTCCCTTTCTCAACATAAATATGCTCAATATCTCTTAGATAATTTTAAAATGAATGATGCAAATTGTGTTTCTACTCCTTGTGAATTAGAAACTAAATTAATTGTTGATATGGACACTCTATTTGTTGATCCTACTTCATATAGGCAATTAGTAGGAAGTTAAAATTATTTAACACTTGCTAGATTGGATATTTCCTACAATGTTGGTTTGGTTTCTAGATACATTTCTAAACCACAACAAACTCATTTTATAGTTGCAAAATTAATTTTAAGATATGTTAAAGGTGCTCTTAATCTTGGTCTCTTTTATGATGCAAATTATGAATTTTCTTTAAAAGGTTATACTCATTCAGATTTAGGAGATGATCCCAATGATGGGATTTCCACTTGTGGTTATTGTTTCTTTGTTGGATTAGGTGCAATCTCATGGAATAGTAAGAATTAGTAATCTACTTCTCTTTTCTCTACAAAAGCTAAATATAAAGGTTCTACTAATGCATCAAAAGAAGCACTATGATTAAGAAGACTAGTTGAAGACTTGGGTCTACCTCAAAAAGACCCTACACCTGTATATTGTGATAATCAAAGTGTCATTTCTTTGACAAAGAATCCTATCTTTCATGCAAGGACCAAGCACATTACTCTCCATCACTTCATTAGAGAGAAAATTGAAAACAAGAAAATTTCTCATTGTATTGTGAAGGCAAATATCAAGTTGTAGGTTTTCTTACCAAACTTCTTTGTAAAGATAAATTTCTCCATCATTGTAAAAATCTAGGAATTACAACCCATTGAAGGGTTTGATGTAAACTTCCCAAGTAAAGCTTAGGGGGGTTAGAAATTATTTACTTAGGTGAAGATTATTTATTTGTTTGTTTTATTTTACTTGTAGGGATATTCCAAATGAATCCATACAAGTCTTTTGTCTTGTTTGAGTATTCTCACACATGTGTGAGAATGACTCATTTTATAATTCATTTTTGGAGGAATATTAAGGCTTAGGTGTAGCCTCCTCCTTATGAGGATCTTGACACCTTGCATACCCATAGGATGAAAGGTGGCATACATAGATATGGGAGTTACTTATGCAACTTCTTTCTCACCTCTCTTTATTTGGGGTGTTTCTCTTCTTCTTTACATGAAGCATTCTATGCTTGAGCACTCTCTCTCATTCTCTCTTTGTAATCTTTTTAGGCTTTATGCCATCATAATATTGTTTTTTTTCTAAATTTCTTTCCCCCCCTTACAAAATGTCTCCTCTTGGATATTTGGTGTTTGTGCTCTTGGTGCTCCTAGTTTTCATCATGGATGGTAATGTTTTCCCTTCAAAAAAATTTCTTATTGGATTAGTACTTTTTATTTAGTTTTATTTTATTATTCCTTTCATATATGAACATATTTTCCTATTTTTCTTGTATGATTTGGTTTCCCAACTAATGTTATAAGATTGTATTTTTGCATTTATTTATTATTGTTGTAACACCTAAGTTCCTTGGTACCATTGTATACTAAGAGACCTTAATTTTGTTTGCTTCTACCATATGACCTCCATGTTTTGATGTGGCTATTGTATAACCTAACCTTTCAGTTATATGACTTTAGCTTATTTCTATACCCAATTCTATATTATGGTTAATGTTGGTGAATAAATTTGTCACTATTGAATTATATGGATTATAACACTGTAATGCCCTTTATAATGACATATTGTACCAATAGTTGGATAAGCTATTTATTTATTAAAATACATCTCCTTGAAATTTTAGAGATACAACTCTCTTATAATATGCTCTAATTTTAGGGTTAATTAAAATCGAAAAGCCTAAAAGGCAAAAAGAAATAAATACACAAAAAATACAAATAAGAATCTAAAAATAATTATTTCTCATAACAACAATTACAAGTGTGTGGTAAGGAAAAGATTTAGTTTCAAAATAATAATTAACACAGGTCAATTTATTTTTTGGGAATAAACCCAACATAATTAAAATGACAATGGGTAGATATAAATTGCAATAACAAACACTCAAAATAGTTATCATACACACAGGAAATAATGACACAAAATTAGTGATAATGCAAAAACTTCAAAGTTTTCTTTATTTCAAGTGTTCAAAATTATAGGGTTCATAGATTTACAATCTTTCCATATTAGAAAATCCCCCCCTTTTTGGGTTATTTGATTATATATATTTACTATTTGTTGGTTGACAGATTGATCTTTTTGAAAATTGATTCAAATTGACTCTGATGCCCAAAAGAAAGACTAATCAATAACCAGTAGTTGGAGAGATCGCCATTTCATTTGTGATTGATCTTTTTGAAAATTGATTCAAATTGACTCTGATGCCCAAAAGAAAGACTAATCAATAACCAGTAGTTGGAGAGATCGCCATTTCATTTGTGATCTTCCCCTAAATTTTAAGAGGTACAACTCTCTTGTAAGATATAATTTTTAGATTTTTTGAATATAAAGATAATGGGTATGCTTTAACCCAGAAAGAAGGAAAGGAAAACTAACACTTTCTCATAGCCATGATACAAGTGCGATGAAAAATTAACTTTGAGCATAAACTGATACTGAAAATATAAATGTGCTACCAATATCACAACTCAAAGATCGAAATACTAGCAACAAATAACTGAATCGACACAATGCAAATTTAACATCCACTAAAGATACATGAATGAAACACCAATGAATATCACATCCACAAAGAGAAGGAATATCCTAACACTTATCAAAGCTCAAAGAATCACTCATAAATGTTAAGCACTTCATTCAAATCTATTGCTCAAAGAAAACAAACATCTTCAAAAAATAATCAAAATTAAAATACTTGATCCTTCATTCTAATCAATTCTCAATCAAAAGTGTAAAGGGAGCCAAAATTTCAGACCTTTATGATGTCCGAGAGAAGCATATTTATAGTTTTTAATAACATAACTATCACCAATATCTTGAAATAACAAAAAAAATGATTCTTTAAAAGAAACGTAACCAAAGAGTCCATTATAACATAACACAATAAAAACAAATAATAAGAAAGCGAAAAGACAGTTATTGTTGAGGTGTCTGACTATTCGGGTCCACAGAAGCAGGCCTAGAATTTGATGGTCTATTTGACCGTTTTTTGAATTTTAGACCGTATATTACAACTTAAAAATTTATTAGACCTTATAATTTGACTTGCTATACTTTTATATAACCATAAATATGACACTTTGAATTATTATCAAACCATAAAAATTATTATAAGTGAGCACGCACACACATAGTTTAAAATCTTTTCAAAGATAGAATATAATTCTTTCTAATTTTTAAAATATTTTTTTACAATAAATTTAAGATTTTGACATATGATTTATAATAAATATATATATTAATTCAAAATCTTTTAAAAATAGAATCTTTTCAAGATAGAATATAGTACTTTTAAATTTTTAAATATTTTTAACAATAAATTTAAGATTTTGTTAATTTTACAAATAGTTATCATTGCTTTATATTAATATATATGAATTATATTATTTATTATAAAAAATTATATATTAATTCAATTTTTTTTCAAAATGGAATATAATTGTTTTTTAACTTTTAGAACACGATTTACTTTTTATAGAAATTTAGAAATTTCTTGTTAATTGTAACATAAATCTAAGATTTTTTATATTTATTTCTAATTATCAATCTTTTCTAATTTTACATTTTTTTAAAAAATATATAGGATATCCATATGAATAATAAGAGAATTTTTCATTTGTGGGAGGTAGGGTGGGCGTCCCTCCATGGTGGTGGAGGAAGGTGGCAGGATTTGCCATGTGGGTGGCAGTACGAGAGAGAATGAAGACTAGTGCCACAGAGGCTTGGAGCTGTGAGCTTGTCTTTTCGGCAAGTTGGGAGTACGGGGAAGATAGCTAAGGCTCCCTTATCAATGAGGTGGTGACGATCATTCCTTATGGGAAGAGGAAAATCATCCTGGTTAGGATAGCTTGCACATAGGAGGTACATTTGTGAGGCTAGCGGGGTTTTTGTAGCTGAATTCATTTATGGTTTTATGAGCCTTTATTTTGGTCTATGTGTTCGTTATTTTTGTGTGAAGTTTTTTGTTTCCATTTTTTGTCGAGTGCTTTCAAAGTGGAGCCGAATGGCTAGGTCTTCTAAGTTCGTCATTGAGGTTTTTGTGGCGGGCTTCGCACGGTTTGGGGCAGATACCCTCATCTCACTTCTGTCATCGGAGAGGCAGACTTCTTTTAGAGTCATCACAAACCAACAACTTAAGCGGATTTTGTTGAATTACGAGCCGCTGGTGCTAGTGGCTGTGAAGATGGTTTTGGGTTCTGGCCATTTGGAGAGTAGAGAGTATGGAAGAGACAATTTGTAGGTCTCCTCTTGATTTCTTGGCTCTTTGTTGGATAATTTGGTGCCAAAGGCGGAAGCAAGAAGTTTAATGTTGAAAATGTTCAAGGAAAACTTGCTTGAAGGCATGGATGAGGTTCTTTGTGTGGTGGTCGAAGGTAGAGGTTGCTCGGGGCCTTGCGACGTGGAGAGGGTGAGCTCGAAGGACATGGTGAAGATATACTCGTTCCTCCTGGACTTGCATGGACCTGGCTTAATGTGACATTGGACGATAGTGGTAGTTGCGATGATTTTTCTGAAGAAGTTCTTTGGTTTAATGGTGGTCGACAATGAAGATTGGAAGGAGGAATTCAAATAATTTGCAAGGTTGATTTTTTTTTTGTAAGTTGGGTGGTGGTTCATTTTTATTTAATAGTTGATAGTTTTTGGTTCATCTCTGCTTCGTCAGTTTCATCTGGATAATCGTTGTCTATACTTGAATAGGGGATTTGTTTTGGTGATATTTCTTGCGGCTTGTTTTGTTAATGGATAGTTATTGTATTCAGAATTCTGGTGGAAGGGATAGGATGCTATAAATTTGATATATCTCCTGCATAGCAGACACATGTATTTTGGGTTTATTAATATAATATGACTCTTACGTATCAAAAAGAAGAAGAGAATTTTCATTTTTTTCAAATACACATTTGTTTTATAGGTAATTGGGAGCTTATATTTTTAATTTTTTTACAAATAATTTATATTTTTAGATAGATGAATTTTAGGATTAAATTATTTTTTGGTAGGTTTGAAATTGGTATTTAAATATGATTTTAGATATATGAATTTGGGGATTGAACTAAAATTTGTGTTATATGTAATTGGCTTTTACAATTTATGAAAAAGTTTTTACAATTTATATTTTTCATAAAACGTCAAATGACAAGCATTTAAATGATCAAATTGTCACTAAATTTTCATATGACAGGTAGGGGTGGCTATCAAATTCCAAGCGTGCACGAAAGTATTTTCTAATGCCAACATCTGCTGAGTAGACTCCACATGAGCTTTGTAGTCTTTCAACGCTTGAGTGATGACATGAATCTCAACTTGCTGAGGAATGATGGCATTCCTCATCCTCAGTTTCCACAAGGCTTTGTTGTTGTAGATAACTTCCATCTTAGCGGCAATGAAGGTAGGAGAATTCTCATGTCTAGATGGCACAAAGTCAATCCTAGCCAACTTCTTCAGTGCCTCCTTATCAAAAATGTTCTCTCCAAACATCGTATCAACTACCCTTAAGAATACATCCTTTATCTCCTCAAAAGTAGTTGGCCCACTATTGTCATCTTTCACATCTGGTGTCCAAAATCAAAGAAATTCTTTTTGAAGTCATTGTTAAGGCGATTGCATTCCTTCATCAATTTATTCTGCTCTTGGAGATTTATCTTTATGGCGGTGGGTTTCCACTCTATGCTCTTTTTCCACATTATGATCCTGGGATCATCTTTAGATGGAATGATTTTCTCCAAAGAAACTTTCTCCAAACCTATCGCAAAAATCTTGGTAAGGTCTTTATCGGCTTGTAACCAAAGGGAATCTTCTTGTTTACAATTGACCATCTCCAATTTAATAAAAAAATTTAATAGCATAAATTCATCATATACTCCTTTTAACTTCTTGATCAAAGGAGGACCCTTTTATTTAACATCTAATACCCATCCTTGAGCAATCCTTCCATAGTGATTTTCCTTTTGCACTTTACTCATCATGGCCTTCCCTATTGCAGAATTGGGATCAAAAGAAGTGGTTGTCTAGTTAAGAGGTTGATGGGAAGGATCTGTTAGTGACTTGAGACAACTGGAGAGGAGTTCCACCACTCTGTTCAGCTCATCCTTGTCTTGTTTGTCTTTTTCAATCCT
>CM021103.1:706340100-706358294 GCA_007115665.2 Sequoiadendron giganteum
TCTCTTCTTTGTGCTTTCCATTTGGTCCATAGATCTTGGCATCCATAGCCAATTCTAACAACTTGAAATATTATGTTGTTAGTTGTAGAGATGCAATAATTTTGTTGAATGGGTGGTGCTTGTTTGAGCATTGGTACACAAGGAGATTATCTAAAAAACCTATCTCACATGTATGGCAATTTGACATAAGAAAATCATTGTTCCAAATGTATTCATCAATGTAGACTTTCTCATAATTGTGGCACTAAATTATAATGCACATTCTAGAAATATTATTTCCATAGATGGAGGGGAGTTGATAAGAGTGGATAAACTATTCATAACCAAAGTTTTCAATTTGAGTACAACTACAAATAAAATAATTAATTTTAATAAATTGAACAAGGAGTATCAAAAGGATAGGCTGAGTTACAAAATTAATTGGCTACCAATGCACGCAATGAGGGGCACATACAAGAGGCCTATGAGGTTTATTCCTATAGAAGTAGAGTCATTCGAGGAGGATATCTTCAAATATTATTTCATCAAAACTTACCATGCCTTATGCCGTTTTGGGAATATACATCGAACCATAGACTCCTATTCCCTTAATGATGATAGCAACTGGCATTTAAAATATTGATATAAATAAAGAGTTTGATTTTGCATCCTATATTGCTAATAAAATGCAAGGACAATTGTTTGTAATGAAGACTAGTGGAAAGGTAGTGGAGTTCATACGGTACTCCTTTTTGTGTCACATATTCTTATATGGTGGGAGGTGTTAGGGATAGAAGGTATATTTCAATCATTTAAATAAAAATTTGATCAATAAAACAGAGAAATAAAACACCCAAAAAATTTGGATTGCAAAAGAAGAACACAAAGATTTAACATCGTTCACCCAAATCTGAGCTACATCCACCAACCAAGGGTCCAAATTATATTAATCTTCTAGAAAATAACCTTTACAATAACATGCAAAGACATGCAACAACTTGCAACAATGTTTTTCCACTGTTGATTTTTACAGTCTTTTTTGTGTGTACCCGTGGCACTTGTGTTTTTCCAACAATTGCTCTATGAATTTCTACTTTCATTTCTGATGCCCAACAACCATAAATAGCCCCAAAAACATGTGGAAAATACCTTCACATACATGTAACAACTCATGCAACCAATAACTCCTTTCTTTTTGGGCGGTTACTAATTATTTTAATCATTCATATAAGAGTGCAATAAAGCAACAATTATTTAATAAAAAGTAATGGTGAATATTTTTAGCATCTGAGTTTGATTGGTCTCCATAACACAACAATCTCCCACTTGGAGACTGATTATAATCCACACTATAACATCTCCCACTTGGAGACTAATCATAACATCATTGCCCCTGCAACTCCCACTGGAAATTAGCACCTTGGACCCTGTTGCTCTATTTTATTGTTAACCTTGATGACCAACCGAAGCTGAAGAGGAGCTTAGATTCTCCCTTGTTACCACCTTCGTAAACATATCCACTGAATTATCATCTATGTGTATCTTTTCTAGCTTTACTTGTCCATCCTCCAACACCGACTGAATAAAATGATATCTCAATTGCAAGATGTATAGCACTCTGACTATTCGTAAACAAATAACTTTCATCTTTTTATTTTCCCAACTCTTCCATGAAAATTTTTAGCCATACCATCTCTTTGCTTGCCTCTATTGTAGCTACATACTCTACCTCTGTGGTGGATAAAGCAACCACCTTTTGCAACCGATAAGTCCAACTTATAACTATCCCACCAACTGTAAATAAATAACTTATGGTAATCTACCTGGTATCAATATCTCCTGCCAAATCTGAGTCAAAATATCCTTTTAAATCAGTATTAGAGCCTCCAAAACATAAACATTTATTGGATGTACCTCTCAAATACCTAAAAGTCCATTTTACTGCATTCTAATGCTCCATTTTGGGATTACTCATATACCTGCTAACGAATCCTATGGCATGTGCAATATCCGGTCTTGTGCATAGCATGACATACATTAAACTTCTTATAGTTGAAGCATATGGTACCTTGGACATTTTATCTTCCTCCTCTTGTGTCTTTGGACACATATCCTTAGTTAATTTAAAATGACTAGGCAAAGGTGTGCTGACAACTTTTGCATTCACCATGTAAAATCTCTGCAACACCTTTTCAACATAATCAGCTTGAGATAAAAACAATTTTCTATTTTTACTATCTCTAGTAATCTTCATACCAAAGATTTGTTATGTTGCCCCCAAATCCTTCATAGCAAATGATTTTTCTAATTGTTGTTTTAACTCCCTTATGAGATCCATGTTAGATCCTGCTACAAGGATATCATCCATATAAACATAAAATAATGTAGCTATCATCATCTAACCTCTTAAAATAAAAAAACAATGGTTTGAATTACACTAGCTATAACCATGCTCAACCATAAAACTATCAAATTTAATATACCATTGTCGAGGTGCTTGCTTCAAGCCATATAGACTTTTCTTCAATCTACACACTAATTTCTCCTTACCTTTGACCTCAAATCCTTGTGGTTGTACCATATATATTTCCTCCTCTAAATCACCATTGATAAAAGGTAGTTTTAACATCTAGCTATTCCAAATGCAAATCTTCAACAACCGAAATACTTAAAACTGTACAAATAGAAGCCATCTTAACAACCAGAGAAAATATTTCATCAAAATCAATACTTTTTTTATGTGCAAATCCCTTTACAAATAACTTGGCTTTAAATATTTTCTTACCTCCATCTTCCTCAATCAGCCTATAAACCCATTTATTTGGTAAAGTCTTTTTACTTGTAGATAACTTTTTGTTACATCCCACATTGTGAGGTTACTATTTATTGGTGATATAAAGGGTAGAAATGAATGTAATGTGAAATATGGAGATGCTTGTACCTTGTTATCAATGTGTATGTTATATATCTTTATGTTGTTTCATTTGATGTTATCTCAATTGATGTAATTCATGGTGGAATACTGTAAATATGTGAATAGGAGGTTAATGAATCATGTTATTTTAACCTGAAGATGTTTGTATGTATGATGTTGCTAAAGGTATGTGCTAGTGGTTACAGGAAAATGTTCATTCTCCAGGGGGAGGGGAAGTATCACTCAAGAGAAGAGCTTGGTTGGGTAACCGGTAAACTGAACTATCTGAGCATACACACACTCACCTTAGACTGAGTAAACCAAGTCAATTTTGTATGAGTATAAGGTAAGTCATCCACAGCTTGTATGTCTTGCAAGTAGAGGTCTTGATTGCTTCTATGTGTGAAGTTTATCCTTGTGCTTGATTGTGTGATTATGATCATCATGGTGGTATCATGTTTGGGTGTGAAACATGATTGGTTATATGTGCATGGGCATAGTGTATATGTATACACATGTATCTCTCATATACACGTATCTATATGTTAGACATGGCGATACAGATGTATGATCGACAAACTGATATGTCGTACGTAGGTGTCAACATGGTATACACACACATACATGTACATGACATTATAATTGGTTATACACACATATATATATACTTATACATGCTACCTATTACCTATGAATATAATATTATTATATTGTCTTGGAATTTACATATATACATATATGCACATATACATTCATAGGTATATTGAAAGTATGCTGAATGACTCGCAATACACGTATTTAATCAAATAAATATATGTGTATATAGGTATAAATGTAAATATATATATAGATATATATAATATTATATATATAGAATATTATTATAGTTTTATCGAAATAAATATATATGTATATATGGGTATATTTAAATACACACACACACACACACACACACACACACACACACACACACACACACACACACACACACACACACATATATATATATATATAATTGGAATAAAGAAGAGATTTATTTGGAAAAATAAAAACTTAACTTTATTAAGTCATTTGGTAAAATTAAGACTTAATTTTATTAAGTCATTTGGAGGAGCCGATTATTGCCTCATGGGAAATAAACTATGGAATCGGTTGCAATATTTGAAATATTTTATGCACCTTAAAATGCAATGCATTTTTGGGGAAAATACTTCATAAAATAGAAATATTTCCTTGAAACATTATAATTGACATTTGAAATGAGCGAATTTTTGAGGAAACCTTCTTGTGAAATGGTATGAGCTTCCAACGCAGGAAGAAATGGAAGAAAAATTCAAACACTGGTTAAAAGGAAAAATACCAGCCAAATGGAAATTCGTTGTTGCAAGCGGAACCTTAACATTTTCGCAGCAAGCATGAATCATCCTTTGTTGTGCGCCAAAAATGGATGTTTTTTTTGTATGCGGCAATTTCAAGTTTGAGTTGAACATGTCTTGAAACTGCTGGCTCAAATGAGGTCGATTCACACTCATTTCTAATGACTTAGGTCTTGGAAATCCGCCATGTAGCTTATTGACCAATTTTGGGCTGCTATCCATTCACATGCCATACTTTGAGGAATCCGTTTCACTACGGGCTTATAAAAGGATGCCCAACCTTTACTGAAACACACAATAAATTTGAGCATTCTGAGTTAAATTTTGAGTTATCATTTTCTTCACATTTTCATAAAACACACAATAAATTTGAGCATTCTGAGTTAAATTTTGAGCTATCATTTTCTTCACATTTTCATAAATGCATTTGCTGTAGTATTGATTTTGGAAATAGCAGTAAATGCAAACCAACATTACCGGTCACTATTTTTCATTCATTCAGAGCTTTAGAGAAAAACAAAGGAAATAGTAACTCGGTAGGATATTAGTAAAGGGAGCACCTTTAAGAGAAGGTATAGAGGAAATCAGTTGGAAGGTTTCACCATCAACCAAGGAGTTCTATTCAGTTGGATTCAAGAACATTCAAGAGCATCAAGAAGGATAAGCTTGAGGAAACATGCATGAGGAAAACCTTCTTATTTCTCTATTTTTGAAAGAAATAATTCATTGTGTTTGTCTTTATGCATTGACTGAAAATAGGCATAGCTGATTGATTGAGTGAAAGATGATTATGTTTTTTGATTATAAGTTTGCAATGAATAAAGGAAATGTCTTGAATGCAATGTATTTATAAGGGAAAGGGAAACTATTGTTTTACTTTGCTTAAAAAGGGGATTTTAAGTATAGTGGATTAAAGAATGAATAGGAATAAGTTGAAATTCATTTTTATATGAATTTTTCTTATTTTGTATGATATCCGTATATCGAGAATACGAGAAAACTAGTTATTATCTCCTAGGACCAAGATGAAACCAATACCAAGTACGGTCTAAAGCTTAAAGTTATTAGGTTAACTAAGATAAGCTAAATACTTCGTGGATACAGATTTTCAAAATAGGAGTTACCTGAGGAACACTTGCAGTCTTCTTTCATTTCCTAAATAGGTAGGTTATTGTAGGGAGTCTGGGGTGATTGACTACCCATTGTAAATGACAGCCTACGTGTAGGATAAGATAGCCTCAAGTCAAACTGAACCTGACATAGTGTATGTGATAGATGACCGTCAATTGAAATACTGTTTGAACACTTTGACCAAAGTAGTGTGGTACACCTACATCCACTTACACTGTGAGATGATTACGAGGTCAGTTCATTGTTGTCCAAATTTGCATACTAGATTGAGATTGTGGGATTACAAGGATTTAGATATGTAGGACTTAAAACTATGCTTAGTTGGTTAAAATAGAATCAGTTACCCAACCAATCTCTTCATAGAAGGGAGGGTCATTTATTTAACAATAGATGTGCGAGGGACCACATTATAAGTCTGGGGTTGGCAGAAAAGCACCTGAGTGATGTTTCACCTCCACAATAGACTTCTGGAGCACCAAAGTTTGAAAGGGAAGATCCTCGAGCGTCTTATTCTTATTTGTTCAAAGCTCTCCGAGCTATGTTTATTCTTGTATGTATTCTTACTCTGTTGTTTACTTGAAAAGGAAAAGTAATGATGTGTTGTATCAATTGATTCTTTAAATGAAATATTGCAATGAAAAGAAAAGAAAAGTTTTGTTACTTTATCTTTATGTATGTTTCCTTGTTATTTATATGAAAAGTTGAAACAAAATTATTACCCAAGGATGGGGTCGTTACATGTGATATCAGAGCTACCAGGTTGTGCACTGAAACCTATGAGATCATTACGCAATAATGTGTAAACCTTATCAGAAGATAAAGGTTGAAAATTTCTTATGCCACAACAGCAAGAGAAAAGAACTTAATCAAGTGAAAAGGAAGATGCAGCCTTAGTAACTTGTGTAAATTGGGGTTAGTTAACGATTCGTCCCTGGAATTGGAATTCCTAAACCAACAACTTATGACAATACCTAGGATTGTGGAAGATTATGCAATCAGGTTATGTGGGAAGGATAACATGTACATACATGACTAAGAAAAAGAGAATGAGTAGGAATGAGATAAGCTGCATTGTAGCAACCTGCAATTGTAAAAGAGTCGGGAACTCTTGGATTAGTGAAAACACTACGAATCTATGTATGCAAAGTCATCATAGATTAGATTGTTCAAA
The DNA here is from genome assembly GCA_007115665.2 of Sequoiadendron giganteum. NCBI lineage: Eukaryota > Viridiplantae > Streptophyta > Pinopsida > Cupressales > Cupressaceae > Sequoiadendron > Sequoiadendron giganteum. Next base: position 706,346,672 of record CM021103.1, read on the forward strand.
GTAGGATATCAACTAAGGAGGTATCCATAAGGGTTGAAGATCTTAGGACTTAAACTCTTGTGTAAAATAGGATCTTGCAAGGAAAGAGTTAGTACCTAGGAAATGGGAAAATACCAGAATGGTCGGAAAGAAACAATCAATGACATGAGCAAGGTCCCACCAACCAAAATCAATAAAGGCATTGAAAATTTGGAATCAATCAACTTATGATTAGTGGTTCCAAAAGGAAAAGGAATGCAACATGGCTTTATGATCAAAACACTAGAATTTGCAAGGAAAGTAACACTTTGAGTTGAAAAAGTACATCAACAAAAGAGGTTTGTGAGTATGGGTATTTCTTCACGAAAAAGGATATTGGAAAGAAATGATGAATATTAGTGTGTTTCTTAAATTCTTAAAGTTGTTGATTATTCATTAGATCTCCTACTGGGTGATTCAATATGCAAAATCTATGAGATGGAAAGAAATGAAAAATCTAACTTTGAGAAAATTATATGTAAGGTATGCCATGAGGTAAGAGAAGGCAATGAAAAGTCAACAATAAAGAATGACAAACCCTTTCCAAAGAAGCAAGTAATTGTTAGGAGTTTAACGTGAGTAGAACAAAAGTTGCGAAAACAATAAGGGGGAAGGAAGAGAGTGGATTGACACAAGTTAAGTACCCCACCCAACAAAAACTTGGTTATGTTCTCAACATGGAAGAACTAATGACTTCTTTGCAAGTCATAAGGATAATTAAGTCATATATCTTATGACCACAAGGGAAAAGGATAAATGGAAATTGTCTCTGCAAAACTTACAACCATTATGGGAATTAATAATGATGTGAGATCAAAATAGGTTATCACTTAGTCAAAGGATAGACTATTGTTGGATATAAAAGAATCTATGTGTCCAAAATTTGGAAGATTCGAGAATGGAACGAGGAAAATAATGTCAGAGTTAGGACATTGGAATGACAAAGGGAATTGTCGGATGAGGATCCACTATTATTTGGAAGAAGATAGAGTAAGAAGCTACACGAAATGTAGCAAGGTAATGTCTAGTATGCCAGGAAATGAAGAGGAGACGTCATCATGGGTAGGACATGTAACTCTCTTGAGATTCCAGAGGGAAAATGGTATAATACATGACAAATCAATCTGTCTATGTTAGGAGAACTAACATAATGTTCTAGTGGATAGACTCACCAAAGAAATCAACACTTTTTGGAAACTTGACTTATAGGATTGTGGCAAGTAGTTTCTTAGTAATCCTGAAAGGTTATTTTAGTTTAGAAAGTAATGATAGGGTTGTGTAAACCATAATCATACCATGAGACATTCGTTGGAGTATATGTGCATTATATTTTTATAGTCAAATAAGCAAAATGGACTAAATCTTGAATTTCTATAAACTTCTAAAATTGAAGTTTGGGCCATTATGTGGAAAGAAAGGAAACTCTATTTAAGTTGAATAAGGCTTAGATATAACCATAGAATTGATAGAATGTCAAAAAGGAGTAATAGATCAAAGTGATCAATGAAACTTAATTGATTAGAAAGCTTAAGTTTGGAGCAGTATCAAAATTGACAAGTGTCTAGGAGCAAGGTTATGCTCGAGATGGACAAGTAATCAAGAGAAAGTACTTAATGGTAAGGATAATGAATGTGTAAGTGGTGGATGGACTCGGTTTATGAGCTGTCTAAAAGTATAAATACAAAGGAAAAGGATTGAACCCATGATGTAGTGTACAATACATCGACATTCCTCTTCTATTTGGATTATACTAAGGATAAATTCATGGACTAGTGAATTCCGATCACTGAGTGTTAGGTGTTATATACAGTTACTACTATATCTTGGATGTTTATTTGTAATAAAGCTCTTCGAGAGAGTAAGTATGTGTAAAGCATACGATATTTCCATATGCGATAGTAAGGACACTTGAAGCAAGGTCTAGGAAGGACAAGATTAGTACATAGGATGAATGTTTTGTAAATCTTACGTATTTTGGGAATTGTAAGTAAAAATTTATTTGAATTTAACTATATGTTAAAAGGCTATAAGATCATCGGGGACGATGATTCACAAGGGGGGAAGTATGTTACATCCCAAATTGTGACGTAACTATTTACTAGTGATATAAATGATAGAAATGAATGTAATGTGAAATTTGGAGATGCTTGTACCTTGTTGTCAATGCGTATGTTATATCACTTGATGTTGTTTCATTTGATGTTATCTCAATTGATGTAATTCATGGTGGAACACTGCATATTTGTGAATATGAGGTTAATGAATCATGTTATTTTAACCTGAAGATGTTTGTATATATGATGCTGCTAAAGGTATGTGCTAGTGGTTACAAGAAAACGTTCATTCTCCAGGGGGAGGGGAAGTATCACGTGGGAGAGGAGCTTGGTTAGGTAACTGGTAAAGTGAACTATCTGAGCATACACACACTCACCTTAGACTGAGTAAACCAAGTCAGTTTTGTATGAGTATAAGGTAAGTCATCCATAGCTTGTATGTCTTGCAAGTAGAGGTCTTGATTGCTTTTGTGTGTGAAGTTTATCCTTGTGCTTAATTGTGAGATTATGATCATCATGGTGGTATCATGTTTGGGTGTGAAACATGATTGGTTATATGTGCATGGGCAAAGTGTATATGTATACACATGTATCTCTCATATACACATATCTATATGTATAGACATGGCGATACAAACGTATGATCGAAAAACTAATATGTCGTACGTATGTGTTGACATGGTATACATACACATACATGTATATGACAATATAATTGGTTATATACATATATATACATATACACACTACCTATTACCTGTGAATATAATATTATTATATTGTCTTGGAATTTACATATATACATATATGCACATATACATTGATAAGTAAATTGAAAGTATGTTGACTGACTCGCAATACACGTATTTAATCAAATAAATATATATGTATATAGATATAGATATAGATATATATAATATTATATATATTATTATAGTTTTATCAAAATAAATATATATGTATATATGGGTATATTTAAATTATAATATTTAAATATATATACATATATATATATATATATATATATATATATATATATATATATATATATATATATATATATATATATATATATATATATATATATATATATATATATATATATATATATATATACACTTTGAAGTAAAATAAGACTATAACAATATATATATTAATATAATACATTATATATAAATATATATATAATTGGAATAAAGAAGAGAAATATTTGGAAAAATAAAGACTTAACTTTATTAAGTCATTTGGTAAAATTAAGACTTAATTTTATTAAGTCATTTGGAGGAGTCGATTATTGCCTCATGGGAAATAAACTATGGAAATTGGTTGCAATATTTGAAATATTTTATGCACCTTAAAATGCAACGCATTTATGGGGAAAATTCACCAACTTCATAAAATAGAAATATTCCTTGAAACATTGTAACTGACATTTGAAATGAGTGATTTTTTGAGGAAACCTTCCCGTGAAATGGTATGAGCTTCCGGCGCAAGAAGAAATGAAATAAAAATTTAAACGCTGGTTAAAAGGAAAAACACCAGCCAGATGGAAATTCGTTGTTGCAAGCTGAACCTTGAGATTTTTGCAACAAGCATAAATCATCCTCTATTGTACGCCAAAAATTGACGTTTTTTCTGTATGTGGCAATTTCGAGTTTGAGTTGAATAGGTCTTGAAACTGCTGGCTCAAATGAGGTCGATTCACACTCATTTCTGATGACTTAGGTCTTGGAAATCCACCATGTAGCTTATTGACCAATTTTGGGCACTTTGTTGTCCATTCACATGCCATGCTTTGAGGAATCCATTTCACTGCGGGCTTATAAAAGGATGCCCAACCTTTACTGAAACACACAATAAACTTGAGCATTCTAAGTTAAGTTATGAGCTATCATTTTCTTCACATTTTCATAGACGCATTTGTTGTAGTATTAATTTTAGAAATAATAGTAAGTGCAAACTAGCATTACCAGTCACTGTTTTTCATTCATTCTGAGCTTTAGAGAAAAACAAAGGAAATAGTAACTGAGTAGGATATTAGTAAAGAGAGCACCTTAAAGAGAAGGTATAGAGGATATCAGTTGGAAGGTTTCACCAGCAACCAAGGAGCTGTATTTTGTTGGATTCAGGAACATTCAAGAGCATCAAGAAGGATAAGCTTGAGGAAATAGGCATGAGGAAAACTTTCTTATTTCTCTGTTTTTGAAAGTAAAAGAATTCATTGTGTTTGTCTTTATGCATTGACTGAAAATAGGCATAGCTAATTGATTAAGTGAAAGATGATTATGTTTTTTGATTATAAGTTTGCAATGAATAAAGGAAATGTCTCGAATGTGATGTATTTATAAGGGAAAGGGAAACTGTTGTTTTACTTTGCTTAAAAAGGGGATTTTAAGTATAGTGGATTAAAGAATGAATAGGAATAAGTTGAAATGCATTTTTATATGAATGTTGCTTATTTTGTATAATATCCGTATATGGAGAATATGAGAAAACTAGTTATTATCTACTAGGACCAAGATGAAACCAGTACCAAGTATGGTCTAAAGCTTAAAGTTATTAGGATAACTAAGATAAGCTAAGTACTTCGTGAATAAATTTTTTTGGAATAGGAGTTATCTGAGGGACACTTGTAGACTGTTTTCATTTCCTAAATAGGTAGGTTGTTGTAGGGAGTTTGGGGTGATTGACTACCCATTGTAAAAGACTTAGCCTACGTGTAGGATAAGATAGCCTCAAGTCAAACTGAACCTCACATAGTGTATGTGATAGATGACCGTCAGTTGAAATACTATTTGAAAACTTTGGCCAAAGTAGTGTGGTACACCTACATCCACTTACACTGTTAGATGATTACACTATCAGTTCATTATTATCGAGATTTGCATACTAGATTGAGATTGTGGGATTACAAGGATTTAGATATGTAGGACAAAACACTATGCTCAGTTGGTTAAAATAGAACCAGTTACCCAACCAATTTCTTCATAGAAGGGAGGGTCATTTATTTGACAATAGACGTGCGAGGGACCGCATTATAAGTTTGTGGTTGGCAGAAAAGCACTTGAGTGATGTTTCTCCTCCACAATAGACTTCTGAAGCACCAAAGTTTGAAAGGGAAGATCTTGGACCGTCTTATTCCAATTTTGTCAAAGCTCTCCGAGCTATGTTTATTCTTGTATGTATTCTTACTCTATTGTTTACTTGAAAAGGAAAAGTAATGATGTGTTTTATCAATTGGTTCTTTAAATGAAATATTGCAATGAAAAGAAAATAATTTTTTTGTTACTTTATCTTTATGTATGCTTCCTTGTTATTTATATGAAAAGTTGAAAAAAAATTATTACCCAAGGATGGGGTCGTTAAACTTGCATAATTCCCAAGTATGATTTTTTAGCAAGGAATCCATTTCTTCTTCCATTCCATGCTCCCATTGAACCTTGGCATCCACCTGCATAGTTTCATCATAACATTCTTGTTCACTAGCATCAGTTAATAAAATACAATACAAAGAGGGGGACAATTTATCTAGAGGTCTACTTATCCTTGATGACTGTCTAAAATTCACTAGAGTTTGTGGTATTTGGTGTGGAGCATGAGGAACCACTAGAACATCACTGGCCAGAGTATCATCTAGCACTACATAATCATTTTCTTTCTTCTCATGCTACTACAACTAATCTTTGTACAACACTTTCTCTTTGAATATGACATCCCTGCTTCTTACAATTTTCTAATTTTCAAAATTCCAAAGCCTATAATCAAATTCACCAATGCCATATCCAAAAAATACACACTTCTTTGATTTTGCATCAAGCTTAGTTCTATTTTCAGAATCTACATGTGTAAATGGTTCACAACTAAAAGTTTTGAGAAAAGAATGACTCACGTTCTTACCTATCCATGCTTCCTCTGGAATACCACAACCCAAAGGATTAGAAGGACCTCTATTAATTAAATAAACAATAGTGTTTACAACCTCTACTGACATGTTTAAAAGCAGCCCAACATGCAATCTCATAGTCCTTGCATGCTCCATTATTGTTCTATTCATGTACTCAACCACTCCATTTTCCTGTGGAGTCCTTGGAACCATTTTCTACCTATGCATACAATTAGAGAAACAATAATCTTCAAATTTGTTGCAACACTCACCACCATTATCAGATCTGAGACATTTTAACTTTTTACCTATCTCATTCTCAACCAAGCTTCTGCATTTTTTAAAAGTTTCAAATACATCAGTTTTTTGCTTAAGGAAATAAATGCATACCTTCCTAGTTGCATCACCAATAAAAGTAACATGATATCGAGAGCCACTGAGAGAAAATACCTGAGTTGGTCCCCATACATTTGTATGCACAAGCTCCAATTTCTCATCTTTCTTTTGCTTCCCATCCTTGAGAAAACGAACTCTCTTTTGTTTTTCATACACACAAATTTTACAAAAATCAAAATTAACACATTTTAGAGTTGGTAATTTTTTTTTTGAATGAAGTACTTTCATACCTTTTGCACTCATATGCCCAAGTCTATTATGCCACAGTGTTGTTTCTGAACCCACAACAATTGTTTGATTTTTTGCCCGTTGAATTACAACAACAATTCCTAAACATTGTCTTTTCTCTACAACAACTAAAGTAGAAGGAACAATGTGACCTATAGAAAGATATAAAGTCCCTACTTTCACAAAATTTTCTACCACTAAGGCACCTTTTGTAACCTTCCAATTTTTATCACTAAATGTAACAACACAACCTTTATCATCTAGTTGCCTTGTTGAAATTAATTTTTTGTTTAACTTTGGAACATGCCTTACCTCCTATAGTAGCCAATGGTTCCCATTCTGCAACTTAATCTTGATTCTTCCCTTTCCAACAATCTGACAGGGTTCATTAGCTCCCAAATAAACTATCCCAAAATCCCCTTGGACATAATCAAGAAAACAATTTCTATGGGGCGTAGCATGAAATGAAGCCCTTGAATCTAACACCCAAAAATCATCAACATTATCAAGGGAAAGAATCAAAACATCCTCATCAGATTTATTACTTACCATATTTGCCTCTTTATTGCCTTCCTTTTTGTCCCCTTCTTTATTCTTTCGAGACCAGTAATATTTCTTTAAATGACTCCGCTTCACATAGTACTCACAATCCTTCTTTCCACTAGATTGGGACCTCTTTTCCTTTGATTTTCCTCTTGACTTCTAATGACCTCCAAAATTCTTTCCTCTCTCCTTTGTTTTACCCCTGCTTTTTGCATTCAAATTACTGCCTGATGTGGAGGTTCAACTTGAGCTTTTCCTATGAATTTCCTCACTCAAAATAACACCAACAACATCTTCACATTTTAGCGTATTTGAACCAAAAAAAATAACTAACAACCATTACCAAGCTATTCCAACTTTTAGGCAAAGAACACAAAATAAAAAGAGCCCTAACTTCTTCATCGAAATTAACATTTACAGAAGTCAATTGACTGGTAACTATGTTAAATTCATTTAAATGATCAGGACATGACCCACCTTCTACCATTTTCATATTAGATAAATGCATTATAAGAAATACCTTATTCAAAGATGAAGGATTTTCATATAGTTTCACCATGGTTTGCATCAACTCTTTAGTTGCCTTCACTTTTAAAATATTAAAAGCCACCAACTGTGCCAAGCATAGACAAATAATGCCAAGTGCCTTTCTGTCCAGAATATCCCAATCCTCATCAAACATAGCTGAAGGTTTCTTGGATTTTCCTTCCAATGGTCGCCATAAATCCTTCTGATAAAGACAATCTTCCATTTGCATCTTCCATAATTGATAGTTCTGCCCATTAAAATTATCTACCTTCAATTCACCCTCATTCGCCATTACTCCCACTCAACCACGAGATCTTTTGGTAGAGGATAAATGAACACAAACCCAATCTGAAACCACATGTTAGGGTTAGAAGGTAGATTTCAATCAATTAAATACAAATTTGATCAATAAAACACCCAAAATTTTTGGACAGTAAAAGAACACAAAGATTTAACGTGGTTCACCCAAATCCAGGCTACATCCACCAATAGAGGGTCCAAATTATATTAATCTCCCAAAAAATTACCTTTACAATAACATGCAAAGACATGTAATAACTTGCAACAACATTTTTCACATTTTTCTACTGTTGATTTTTACACAGTCTTTGTTGCGTGTACCCGCGACACTTCCTGCATTTTTTCTAGTAACTGCTCTACAAATTTCTACTTTCCTTTATCATGCCCAACAACCATAAATAGCCCCAAAAATGTGTGGAAAATACCTTCCCATGCATGTAACAACTCATGCAACCAATAAATCCTTTCTTTTTGGGCGATTACTAATTATTTTAACCATTCATACAAGAGTGCAATAAATCAACAATTATTTAATAAAAAGTAATGGTGAATATTTTTAGCATCTGAATATGACTGGTCTCCATAACACAACATGAGGAAATTTTAGGACAAAGCTTTGTAGGTTAGGCAATATGATGAAAATTGTATTTCTCTCCCAATGCAATGTTGGACTTACATATGAGACATGCATTCCCAAAATGCAAATTATGTAGTTTTAGAGGAATGGTTTGTCAAAATAGTTTTAAGATACATATTTTTAAGCAAGAGAGGCTGCCTAAGGAGATTGATTTTTTACTAAGGCCAAAGTATAATCATCTGAGCTAGGCATTGCTCACAAATGGGAAGATTGGTTCTTACATGGAAATTCCACAGTACTTAGAGTATATGGGTCTCCTATAAAACCCCAAATTTTCCTTGGACAACACCATCAAGAATAACATACATGGGGATCATTTGACAACTAAATGAGTCTGACAAGTTGGATTTGAGGAGATATACGAAGGGATCATTTTTCCCAACATGCTTGATATTCTTATATAATTTATTTGCACAAATAAATAGGGATTAGAGAATCTTTATCTTATACTATAATATTATAGGATGAGCTTTGACATCAAGAGATATTTTGACCCTAAAATCTTCATTGGTCCCATAAGAATTAATGCTAGATTGGGAGGCTTTCACCAGATGATAGTTTTTGAAGAAGATGTCATTAGAAATTGTTTGACAAAAGAGGAAGTGAAGGATAAAAGAATAAAATGGGTAACTATTTGGAAAGGAGAAGAACAAAGAAAGAAGGAGAATCCTAGTTACCCTGATGCCTTCCACGAAGTAAAAAATCTTATTGCCAGAATAAAAATTATGCTGAATAACATTGATTCTTTGGCTTATAAGCCACTTCAGAAGAAAATTGAGGAAATACCTTAGGATGATAGAGACCCTCAAGAAATTGCAAGGATATACCAAGGAGCGAGAGGGCCACAAATATCACAACAATCATAAGGGAAACAAGTATGAATAGAACTTACAGTTTCATATGCTCCCTCTATAAAGCAACAAAAAAAGAGAGAAAAAGACTTGAACATCCACAATTGGTTGATTACTCTATGGATGTAGAAGAAGAGGCTGGTAAAATAAAATATGTGACAGGAAATGTCATTAGGGGGAAGAAGTAAACCAACTTCTACCTATGCCACCAAGGGTTCAAATCCTTGGTATTCTCAAAGATAGACTGACAGTTATACTAACTGATGAAAGTAAGCAAGAGAGTGATATAAGAGCCTTGACACACACATAAATAATCATTGATGGCGACTTTGTGCAATCAAAGGAATTCAAAGATTTTATATTGAGAATGAAAAGAGAAGAATTCCATGAAAAGTTATCGTAAGCCAAGAAGGATGTTGAGCCCTCACATGTGGGGAAGATATCCCAAGACATATTGAAGGAAGTAGATTTTAGGGTTAATAATATCACTCTTGATGAGTCGAGAAAAATGGTGTAGGATATTAGGATCTTGTTGTTGTCAGACTAGGATTTAGCTTCGGCTATAACCCTTGATATAATAAAAAAATAGGATGACGATGCATTTTCTATTAAGGAGCAATTAGATCAAGTCTATTTCAACTTTGGCTTCAATATAAAGTTTGAAACTTTGGTTGTCTGGGCTTTGGTCCCATCAACAAATAAGTCCCAAGTAGCAAAAAATCTAAGGGAGTTGACTAGGAGCCTTGTCATAAAGAGAGTTGTAGACATCTCTCTAGTCCAAGCTATATCTCTTGTAATTAACACTGCATTGTTCAATGGGGCCACTACCAAGAGATTGCAGGTCGACTATGAGAAATTGTAGGAGAACTACTAGAAATTGTTGAATGAGTATAATAAAGTGCAAAGTTTACTACCTTCTCCCAAAGAAGGATATGCTCCAACAATAAAAAAGCCAACTAGTTCACAAGGCAACAAAGATCATTCAACAAAAATAAAGGAGTTGAAGGGGCAATTGAGGTAGAGTAAAGAAGCTAAAGTGGCATTGAAAGGTGAATCTCGTAAAATTACCACTGATATAATTGATGATGTCTTGTGTCATAGGTTATCCAAGATCATGCATAGGTTAGAAGATGCATGGGGAAGTTCTAATAATTTAATGAATTTGACTCGGTGAGTTTGACTCGTAAACTACACAGTTGAATCTTGATAGCAATATCACAATTTAATGAATGCTTTAATCAAGCATACTCAGTAGGTAACTTCCCTCCAACCAATTTAGGGTGTATGAATACCAAGAACAACTACTGGTGAACTTGTCAAATATACAAAATTTGGGAATTCTACCCCTAAAGCAATTATAGAAACAAATGAAGCTATTGGGATACTTTGAAGGTTACATTATATTATGAGCCTATTGGGCTACCCAATAATATGATGTAACCTTCAAAGTATCCCTCAACAACATCAATATTCAGTATCAATTTATCGAATTTTCCAAGTGATAGGCTTAACTCTGTTAATTCATTTGTTTGCTTTGAAGAAAACAATAAAAAACAACAAACAAACCTCCAAAAAAAATTGCATAACAAAAAAAAAAAAATATTAACCTCTATAAAACATGCCATAGGAAAGTCAATGCATAATTCTTTCATTTGAGGAAAACTTTGCAAAAGTTTGATGTCACAATTATGCACTAAATCAAAGCTATAACATATGATTTTTCTTAATTATTTCGTTGTTGCAAAAAATTTGTGACAAACCGCAGAAAATTGAATGATTACTTTCAAAGTAAGACTTGTCAAAATATGAAAGCAAATCAACTCCTCTAGAAGTTCCATAAAATCTTAATTACAACCTTAAAATATGCAAAGATCAAAGATGTTTCTATGATTAACTACACGAATCAAAAAATCCCTAAAACAACGCCACATAATAGTTTAAATGAATTAGTTTAAATAAAAACAAAAATAAGAACTATGTTTTTTTAATACTACTATTTTATCTATACAAATACATGTACTACTAATAATAAACTTCATATGCTTCACATTTAACAACTGTACATTTATATTTGTCCTTTTGGACAAGTATTTGTAATAGGTAAATGTTTCATCTTAAATGAGTGTTTATAGCAATGTAACAACAATCGTGGGATAGCAATATCAACTAGCCAAAAAATGTTTCA
>CM021103.1:706358394-706476811 GCA_007115665.2 Sequoiadendron giganteum
TTCTTACCTCCATCTTCCTCAATCAGCCTATAAACCCATTTATTTGGTAAAGTCTTTTTACTTGTAGATAACTTTTTGTTACATCCCACATTGTGAGGTTACTATTTATTGGTGATATAAAGGGTAGAAATGAATGTAATGTGAAATATGGAGATGCTTGTACCTTGTTATCAATGTGTATGTTATATATCTTTATGTTGTTTCATTTGATGTTATCTCAATTGATGTAATTCATGGTGGAATACTGTAAATATGTGAATAGGAGGTTAATGAATCATGTTATTTTAACCTGAAGATGTTTGTATGTATGATGTTGCTAAAGGTATGTGCTAGTGGTTACAGGAAAATGTTCATTCTCCAGGGGGAGGGGAAGTATCACTCAAGAGAAGAGCTTGGTTGGGTAACCGGTAAACTGAACTATCTGAGCATACACACACTCACCTTAGACTGAGTAAACCAAGTCAATTTTGTATGAGTATAAGGTAAGTCATCCACAGCTTGTATGTCTTGCAAGTAGAGGTCTTGATTGCTTCTATGTGTGAAGTTTATCCTTGTGCTTGATTGTGTGATTATGATCATCATGGTGGTATCATGTTTGGGTGTGAAACATGATTGGTTATATGTGCATGGGCATAGTGTATATGTATACACATGTATCTCTCATATACACGTATCTATATGTTAGACATGGCGATACAGATGTATGATCGACAAACTGATATGTCGTACGTAGGTGTCAACATGGTATACACACACATACATGTACATGACATTATAATTGGTTATACACACATATATATATACTTATACATGCTACCTATTACCTATGAATATAATATTATTATATTGTCTTGGAATTTACATATATACATATATGCACATATACATTCATAGGTATATTGAAAGTATGCTGAATGACTCGCAATACACGTATTTAATCAAATAAATATATGTGTATATAGGTATAAATGTAAATATATATATAGATATATATAATATTATATATATAGAATATTATTATAGTTTTATCGAAATAAATATATATGTATATATGGGTATATTTAAATACACACACACACACACACACACACACACACACACACACACACACACACACACACACACACACACACATATATATATATACACTTTGAAGTAAAATAAGACTATAACAATATATATATTAATATAATACATTATATATAAATATATATATAATTGGAATAAAGAAGAGAAATATTTGGAAAAATAAAGACTTAACTTTATTAAGTCATTTGGTAAAATTAAGACTTAATTTTATTAAGTCATTTGGAGGAGTCGATTATTGCCTCATGGGAAATAAACTATGGAAATTGGTTGCAATATTTGAAATATTTTATGCACCTTAAAATGCAACGCATTTATGGGGAAAATTCACCAACTTCATAAAATAGAAATATTCCTTGAAACATTGTAACTGACATTTGAAATGAGTGATTTTTTGAGGAAACCTTCCCGTGAAATGGTATGAGCTTCCGGCGCAAGAAGAAATGAAATAAAAATTTAAACGCTGGTTAAAAGGAAAAACACCAGCCAGATGGAAATTCGTTGTTGCAAGCTGAACCTTGAGATTTTTGCAACAAGCATAAATCATCCTCTATTGTACGCCAAAAATTGACGTTTTTTCTGTATGTGGCAATTTCGAGTTTGAGTTGAATAGGTCTTGAAACTGCTGGCTCAAATGAGGTCGATTCACACTCATTTCTGATGACTTAGGTCTTGGAAATCCACCATGTAGCTTATTGACCAATTTTGGGCACTTTGTTGTCCATTCACATGCCATGCTTTGAGGAATCCATTTCACTGCGGGCTTATAAAAGGATGCCCAACCTTTACTGAAACACACAATAAACTTGAGCATTCTAAGTTAAGTTATGAGCTATCATTTTCTTCACATTTTCATAGACGCATTTGTTGTAGTATTAATTTTAGAAATAATAGTAAGTGCAAACTAGCATTACCAGTCACTGTTTTTCATTCATTCTGAGCTTTAGAGAAAAACAAAGGAAATAGTAACTGAGTAGGATATTAGTAAAGAGAGCACCTTAAAGAGAAGGTATAGAGGATATCAGTTGGAAGGTTTCACCAGCAACCAAGGAGCTGTATTTTGTTGGATTCAGGAACATTCAAGAGCATCAAGAAGGATAAGCTTGAGGAAATAGGCATGAGGAAAACTTTCTTATTTCTCTGTTTTTGAAAGTAAAAGAATTCATTGTGTTTGTCTTTATGCATTGACTGAAAATAGGCATAGCTAATTGATTAAGTGAAAGATGATTATGTTTTTTGATTATAAGTTTGCAATGAATAAAGGAAATGTCTCGAATGTGATGTATTTATAAGGGAAAGGGAAACTGTTGTTTTACTTTGCTTAAAAAGGGGATTTTAAGTATAGTGGATTAAAGAATGAATAGGAATAAGTTGAAATGCATTTTTATATGAATGTTGCTTATTTTGTATAATATCCGTATATGGAGAATATGAGAAAACTAGTTATTATCTACTAGGACCAAGATGAAACCAGTACCAAGTATGGTCTAAAGCTTAAAGTTATTAGGATAACTAAGATAAGCTAAGTACTTCGTGAATAAATTTTTTTGGAATAGGAGTTATCTGAGGGACACTTGTAGACTGTTTTCATTTCCTAAATAGGTAGGTTGTTGTAGGGAGTTTGGGGTGATTGACTACCCATTGTAAAAGACTTAGCCTACGTGTAGGATAAGATAGCCTCAAGTCAAACTGAACCTCACATAGTGTATGTGATAGATGACCGTCAGTTGAAATACTATTTGAAAACTTTGGCCAAAGTAGTGTGGTACACCTACATCCACTTACACTGTTAGATGATTACACTATCAGTTCATTATTATCGAGATTTGCATACTAGATTGAGATTGTGGGATTACAAGGATTTAGATATGTAGGACAAAACACTATGCTCAGTTGGTTAAAATAGAACCAGTTACCCAACCAATTTCTTCATAGAAGGGAGGGTCATTTATTTGACAATAGACGTGCGAGGGACCGCATTATAAGTTTGTGGTTGGCAGAAAAGCACTTGAGTGATGTTTCTCCTCCACAATAGACTTCTGAAGCACCAAAGTTTGAAAGGGAAGATCTTGGACCGTCTTATTCCAATTTTGTCAAAGCTCTCCGAGCTATGTTTATTCTTGTATGTATTCTTACTCTATTGTTTACTTGAAAAGGAAAAGTAATGATGTGTTTTATCAATTGGTTCTTTAAATGAAATATTGCAATGAAAAGAAAATAATTTTTTTGTTACTTTATCTTTATGTATGCTTCCTTGTTATTTATATGAAAAGTTGAAAAAAAATTATTACCCAAGGATGGGGTCGTTAAACTTGCATAATTCCCAAGTATGATTTTTTAGCAAGGAATCCATTTCTTCTTCCATTCCATGCTCCCATTGAACCTTGGCATCCACCTGCATAGTTTCATCATAACATTCTTGTTCACTAGCATCAGTTAATAAAATACAATACAAAGAGGGGGACAATTTATCTAGAGGTCTACTTATCCTTGATGACTGTCTAAAATTCACTAGAGTTTGTGGTATTTGGTGTGGAGCATGAGGAACCACTAGAACATCACTGGCCAGAGTATCATCTAGCACTACATAATCATTTTCTTTCTTCTCATGCTACTACAACTAATCTTTGTACAACACTTTCTCTTTGAATATGACATCCCTGCTTCTTACAATTTTCTAATTTTCAAAATTCCAAAGCCTATAATCAAATTCACCAATGCCATATCCAAAAAATACACACTTCTTTGATTTTGCATCAAGCTTAGTTCTATTTTCAGAATCTACATGTGTAAATGGTTCACAACTAAAAGTTTTGAGAAAAGAATGACTCACGTTCTTACCTATCCATGCTTCCTCTGGAATACCACAACCCAAAGGATTAGAAGGACCTCTATTAATTAAATAAACAATAGTGTTTACAACCTCTACTGACATGTTTAAAAGCAGCCCAACATGCAATCTCATAGTCCTTGCATGCTCCATTATTGTTCTATTCATGTACTCAACCACTCCATTTTCCTGTGGAGTCCTTGGAACCATTTTCTACCTATGCATACAATTAGAGAAACAATAATCTTCAAATTTGTTGCAACACTCACCACCATTATCAGATCTGAGACATTTTAACTTTTTACCTATCTCATTCTCAACCAAGCTTCTGCATTTTTTAAAAGTTTCAAATACATCAGTTTTTTGCTTAAGGAAATAAATGCATACCTTCCTAGTTGCATCACCAATAAAAGTAACATGATATCGAGAGCCACTGAGAGAAAATACCTGAGTTGGTCCCCATACATTTGTATGCACAAGCTCCAATTTCTCATCTTTCTTTTGCTTCCCATCCTTGAGAAAACGAACTCTCTTTTGTTTTTCATACACACAAATTTTACAAAAATCAAAATTAACACATTTTAGAGTTGGTAATTTTTTTTTTGAATGAAGTACTTTCATACCTTTTGCACTCATATGCCCAAGTCTATTATGCCACAGTGTTGTTTCTGAACCCACAACAATTGTTTGATTTTTTGCCCGTTGAATTACAACAACAATTCCTAAACATTGTCTTTTCTCTACAACAACTAAAGTAGAAGGAACAATGTGACCTATAGAAAGATATAAAGTCCCTACTTTCACAAAATTTTCTACCACTAAGGCACCTTTTGTAACCTTCCAATTTTTATCACTAAATGTAACAACACAACCTTTATCATCTAGTTGCCTTGTTGAAATTAATTTTTTGTTTAACTTTGGAACATGCCTTACCTCCTATAGTAGCCAATGGTTCCCATTCTGCAACTTAATCTTGATTCTTCCCTTTCCAACAATCTGACAGGGTTCATTAGCTCCCAAATAAACTATCCCAAAATCCCCTTGGACATAATCAAGAAAACAATTTCTATGGGGCGTAGCATGAAATGAAGCCCTTGAATCTAACACCCAAAAATCATCAACATTATCAAGGGAAAGAATCAAAACATCCTCATCAGATTTATTACTTACCATATTTGCCTCTTTATTGCCTTCCTTTTTGTCCCCTTCTTTATTCTTTCGAGACCAGTAATATTTCTTTAAATGACTCCGCTTCACATAGTACTCACAATCCTTCTTTCCACTAGATTGGGACCTCTTTTCCTTTGATTTTCCTCTTGACTTCTAATGACCTCCAAAATTCTTTCCTCTCTCCTTTGTTTTACCCCTGCTTTTTGCATTCAAATTACTGCCTGATGTGGAGGTTCAACTTGAGCTTTTCCTATGAATTTCCTCACTCAAAATAACACCAACAACATCTTCACATTTTAGCGTATTTGAACCAAAAAAAATAACTAACAACCATTACCAAGCTATTCCAACTTTTAGGCAAAGAACACAAAATAAAAAGAGCCCTAACTTCTTCATCGAAATTAACATTTACAGAAGTCAATTGACTGGTAACTATGTTAAATTCATTTAAATGATCAGGACATGACCCACCTTCTACCATTTTCATATTAGATAAATGCATTATAAGAAATACCTTATTCAAAGATGAAGGATTTTCATATAGTTTCACCATGGTTTGCATCAACTCTTTAGTTGCCTTCACTTTTAAAATATTAAAAGCCACCAACTGTGCCAAGCATAGACAAATAATGCCAAGTGCCTTTCTGTCCAGAATATCCCAATCCTCATCAAACATAGCTGAAGGTTTCTTGGATTTTCCTTCCAATGGTCGCCATAAATCCTTCTGATAAAGACAATCTTCCATTTGCATCTTCCATAATTGATAGTTCTGCCCATTAAAATTATCTACCTTCAATTCACCCTCATTCGCCATTACTCCCACTCAACCACGAGATCTTTTGGTAGAGGATAAATGAACACAAACCCAATCTGAAACCACATGTTAGGGTTAGAAGGTAGATTTCAATCAATTAAATACAAATTTGATCAATAAAACACCCAAAATTTTTGGACAGTAAAAGAACACAAAGATTTAACGTGGTTCACCCAAATCCAGGCTACATCCACCAATAGAGGGTCCAAATTATATTAATCTCCCAAAAAATTACCTTTACAATAACATGCAAAGACATGTAATAACTTGCAACAACATTTTTCACATTTTTCTACTGTTGATTTTTACACAGTCTTTGTTGCGTGTACCCGCGACACTTCCTGCATTTTTTCTAGTAACTGCTCTACAAATTTCTACTTTCCTTTATCATGCCCAACAACCATAAATAGCCCCAAAAATGTGTGGAAAATACCTTCCCATGCATGTAACAACTCATGCAACCAATAAATCCTTTCTTTTTGGGCGATTACTAATTATTTTAACCATTCATACAAGAGTGCAATAAATCAACAATTATTTAATAAAAAGTAATGGTGAATATTTTTAGCATCTGAATATGACTGGTCTCCATAACACAACATGAGGAAATTTTAGGACAAAGCTTTGTAGGTTAGGCAATATGATGAAAATTGTATTTCTCTCCCAATGCAATGTTGGACTTACATATGAGACATGCATTCCCAAAATGCAAATTATGTAGTTTTAGAGGAATGGTTTGTCAAAATAGTTTTAAGATACATATTTTTAAGCAAGAGAGGCTGCCTAAGGAGATTGATTTTTTACTAAGGCCAAAGTATAATCATCTGAGCTAGGCATTGCTCACAAATGGGAAGATTGGTTCTTACATGGAAATTCCACAGTACTTAGAGTATATGGGTCTCCTATAAAACCCCAAATTTTCCTTGGACAACACCATCAAGAATAACATACATGGGGATCATTTGACAACTAAATGAGTCTGACAAGTTGGATTTGAGGAGATATACGAAGGGATCATTTTTCCCAACATGCTTGATATTCTTATATAATTTATTTGCACAAATAAATAGGGATTAGAGAATCTTTATCTTATACTATAATATTATAGGATGAGCTTTGACATCAAGAGATATTTTGACCCTAAAATCTTCATTGGTCCCATAAGAATTAATGCTAGATTGGGAGGCTTTCACCAGATGATAGTTTTTGAAGAAGATGTCATTAGAAATTGTTTGACAAAAGAGGAAGTGAAGGATAAAAGAATAAAATGGGTAACTATTTGGAAAGGAGAAGAACAAAGAAAGAAGGAGAATCCTAGTTACCCTGATGCCTTCCACGAAGTAAAAAATCTTATTGCCAGAATAAAAATTATGCTGAATAACATTGATTCTTTGGCTTATAAGCCACTTCAGAAGAAAATTGAGGAAATACCTTAGGATGATAGAGACCCTCAAGAAATTGCAAGGATATACCAAGGAGCGAGAGGGCCACAAATATCACAACAATCATAAGGGAAACAAGTATGAATAGAACTTACAGTTTCATATGCTCCCTCTATAAAGCAACAAAAAAAGAGAGAAAAAGACTTGAACATCCACAATTGGTTGATTACTCTATGGATGTAGAAGAAGAGGCTGGTAAAATAAAATATGTGACAGGAAATGTCATTAGGGGGAAGAAGTAAACCAACTTCTACCTATGCCACCAAGGGTTCAAATCCTTGGTATTCTCAAAGATAGACTGACAGTTATACTAACTGATGAAAGTAAGCAAGAGAGTGATATAAGAGCCTTGACACACACATAAATAATCATTGATGGCGACTTTGTGCAATCAAAGGAATTCAAAGATTTTATATTGAGAATGAAAAGAGAAGAATTCCATGAAAAGTTATCGTAAGCCAAGAAGGATGTTGAGCCCTCACATGTGGGGAAGATATCCCAAGACATATTGAAGGAAGTAGATTTTAGGGTTAATAATATCACTCTTGATGAGTCGAGAAAAATGGTGTAGGATATTAGGATCTTGTTGTTGTCAGACTAGGATTTAGCTTCGGCTATAACCCTTGATATAATAAAAAAATAGGATGACGATGCATTTTCTATTAAGGAGCAATTAGATCAAGTCTATTTCAACTTTGGCTTCAATATAAAGTTTGAAACTTTGGTTGTCTGGGCTTTGGTCCCATCAACAAATAAGTCCCAAGTAGCAAAAAATCTAAGGGAGTTGACTAGGAGCCTTGTCATAAAGAGAGTTGTAGACATCTCTCTAGTCCAAGCTATATCTCTTGTAATTAACACTGCATTGTTCAATGGGGCCACTACCAAGAGATTGCAGGTCGACTATGAGAAATTGTAGGAGAACTACTAGAAATTGTTGAATGAGTATAATAAAGTGCAAAGTTTACTACCTTCTCCCAAAGAAGGATATGCTCCAACAATAAAAAAGCCAACTAGTTCACAAGGCAACAAAGATCATTCAACAAAAATAAAGGAGTTGAAGGGGCAATTGAGGTAGAGTAAAGAAGCTAAAGTGGCATTGAAAGGTGAATCTCGTAAAATTACCACTGATATAATTGATGATGTCTTGTGTCATAGGTTATCCAAGATCATGCATAGGTTAGAAGATGCATGGGGAAGTTCTAATAATTTAATGAATTTGACTCGGTGAGTTTGACTCGTAAACTACACAGTTGAATCTTGATAGCAATATCACAATTTAATGAATGCTTTAATCAAGCATACTCAGTAGGTAACTTCCCTCCAACCAATTTAGGGTGTATGAATACCAAGAACAACTACTGGTGAACTTGTCAAATATACAAAATTTGGGAATTCTACCCCTAAAGCAATTATAGAAACAAATGAAGCTATTGGGATACTTTGAAGGTTACATTATATTATGAGCCTATTGGGCTACCCAATAATATGATGTAACCTTCAAAGTATCCCTCAACAACATCAATATTCAGTATCAATTTATCGAATTTTCCAAGTGATAGGCTTAACTCTGTTAATTCATTTGTTTGCTTTGAAGAAAACAATAAAAAACAACAAACAAACCTCCAAAAAAAATTGCATAACAAAAAAAAAAAAATATTAACCTCTATAAAACATGCCATAGGAAAGTCAATGCATAATTCTTTCATTTGAGGAAAACTTTGCAAAAGTTTGATGTCACAATTATGCACTAAATCAAAGCTATAACATATGATTTTTCTTAATTATTTCGTTGTTGCAAAAAATTTGTGACAAACCGCAGAAAATTGAATGATTACTTTCAAAGTAAGACTTGTCAAAATATGAAAGCAAATCAACTCCTCTAGAAGTTCCATAAAATCTTAATTACAACCTTAAAATATGCAAAGATCAAAGATGTTTCTATGATTAACTACACGAATCAAAAAATCCCTAAAACAACGCCACATAATAGTTTAAATGAATTAGTTTAAATAAAAACAAAAATAAGAACTATGTTTTTTTAATACTACTATTTTATCTATACAAATACATGTACTACTAATAATAAACTTCATATGCTTCACATTTAACAACTGTACATTTATATTTGTCCTTTTGGACAAGTATTTGTAATAGGTAAATGTTTCATCTTAAATGAGTGTTTATAGCAATGTAACAACAATCGTGGGATAGCAATATCAACTAGCCAAAAAATGTTTCATTGTGCGGTAATAATCTATTACCTCACATCTTGCAATAGTAAAAGACATGCTCTACTAGAAAGCAATAATTGGATTTCATGTATTGTAATCAATTATCTAGATATTGATACCTTCTATAATGATTCTTCACACATTGTATTTAATACAAAATAAATTAACATATTCATTACATATCCAAAATTTCGCTGTTGCAATTTTTGTACAGTCTTGAAAGGATAGTAAACACTATTGATAATATTTCAACAAGCTTCATTGACATAACACAGAGCTCGAGTCGTTTTATCGCCATGCAACCACTTTATTCTACTTGGCATGCACAAATGACAATTTTATTGCATTGCTAAATGTTAATTAATCACAACTTCATATATCAAAGTATATTTCTACTCACCATCTTGCAACAAAATACCATGTGTCAATGTTTCTATTGATGACTTGTAATTTTATATTTTTAATCATAAATTAATAAATAATTATAAAATATAACTTAATATTTAATTAATAATTTCATATAAATTTATTTATAGTATTAAAGATATAATAATATAATATTGAATAAATAATAATTTACAATATTAAACTTATAACAATAAATTATATATAATAAATAATAAATAATTAATAAATTAATAATTTTCTATTTTTAACTAATATGCTAGCAGGGATCCTTATTAATTCTATCTAATGCGATTATAATATGTATACTGTAATAATATAATAATATTATATATATAATTTAAATAATTAATAAATTAATAATTTTCTATTTTTAAATAATATACTAACCAACCTTTATTTATACTATGTAATAAATATACTATATTAATAAAATAATATATTAATATATATAATAATAATAATAATTTACACCGAAGGCGTATCCTATTTGAAGTGGAGCAAGCTAACAGATCAAATCAACAGCTCAAAAAGGATGGGAGACCCTCGAATTGATCAGGATCGTTTGTTTTCATTGCTGTCAAAAAATTACTTTATAGTTTATATCGATGTACAAACTATGTCATAAATGGAAAGCGAATGCACTGGAAGAAGTCGTATATAGTAAAAAATGTGGCTTCATTAATGTCGAGCGGTACACGGTATTCAATGTCTGCTCTGCTGCTCCCATGGAATCTGCAAGAGCTACTGCAGAAGTTCTCCACCATAACATCCTCAAATGTGAGCACCAAATACAACTCCACCTCGTCATTGCTTGCCTTCTTCTTAGGCGACGAAAGAACTCTGGACTCGATAGCATTCTTCACCAACACAATAATGTCACTTCTTCTCAATGACTTTCCGAGAGAATAAGCTTCGTCTAGCTTCTGCTTCCCCAGCCTAAGGTTTAAAGGTTGGGTTTGGTTTGATTGGGAAGGAGCAGAGCCTTTGTAGGCCTCTGTTGTTTTCCACCAGGTGGACATAGAGGGAGAGGCCTCCTTGCCGTTTCCCATTGCTAATAACTACACAAAATCATCAATAATGGCATGCTGCGCGAAAGTGAAATTGTCATACCAAATAAGATGAAGATTGAGAATGGGTGTTGTGGTAAGCAGAGGGCCATTGTGGTATTTGAGAACAAGAGGCTCTTCTTCCACCAGAGCAGACATCTTTCTCCACTAAGGAAGGGGGCGAGCTGCAGCATCCACCTGTGTTGCTTTTGCTTGTGGCTTGGCCACTGCGCAAGGCTTGACCTTCTCATCCACCACGACATGGTTACCATCAATTTTTTGCCTGTCAGCAAACGTCAACTGTTTGACAAAATATCTGAAAACATGTCATCTCATGAACTGCAATGATTGCAGGATATGCACAAAATGGGTTTGTTGAAAACGCTTTAGAAACTTTCAAGCAAATGCAATTGGCAGGTGTAAAGCCATATTCCACAACCTTCGCCAGTATCCTCCCTGCCTGTGCCAAAATGGGAGCTCTAGAACAGGGTGTCGACATGATTTTTTTTCAGATATTCTAGTTGGAAATGCTCTGGTAGACATGTATGCAGAATGTGGAAGCATAGAAAAGACACATGAACTATTTGACAGAATGCCTCGAAGAGAGTTTATCTCATTAAATGCAATGATTGCAGGATATGCACAAAATATATGGATTACTTAGTAACCTACTCGAGTTATATTTGTTGTAGTATGAATAATCTCTGAACCAAAGCACTTCAAAAGCTCTCTCTTACAAGTATTACTGCCATCTGCAGAAGATATTGACCATCGAAGAGACCAATTTCTTGACCTCGACACATTTAGACCCTGTTCTATACCATTCTGATGATCTTGCATTTCATTTCGAGCTTCCTTGGGGATAACAACTTGAAGTTTACCAAGAGCTTCAGCCAAACAAATCCCCTGTTATTTCATATAATAAAAATGGATTAGAATATGCACGCCCATGCCATAAAACTTGATTTCCTTAAAAATGAACATCTCAACCCTTGATTAATTAATATACCCATTTTCTAGATTGAAATGAATTCCTAAAAGAATGCAGATATAATGCAAAATCCGTCTGGATTCTATTGGGAGAGAAAATGTATCGACGTACTGTTTGAGAGAAAGAAGGCAATGAAGATGAAGAATGATGCATCGATGAAGAGGAAGAATGGTCCACGTATAGTTCTCTAATAATATTGTCTTGCCATTTGTTCATAGGCATGTGTTCAAAATGTGGAAGCAAAGTCAAGGCACATGAACTCTTATGTGGAATGCCACGTCCAACTAGCAAGTGTTTCCAAACTTAATACTGGCAATGGCTATAGATAGAGATAAAGTCGAGTGATGATACAATTGGGGTCTACATTCATGCTTTTCAAATTGATTTTCCATGAACTGAAATACCCCAAATTTAATTTTTATAATTGTTTATTAATTATTTGTGTATGTTTTTGTCATGCTGACTTGTTCCTAACTATGATATTGTGAATTGATTTATAAATTTTGAAATATTATGACAATTCAATTTTTCAAGAGATATATTTGTTTGGCACATGAACTGATTGGCAGAATACCTGAAAAAGATCTCATTACATGGATTGCAATGATTGCAAGATATGTGCAAAATGGATTTGTTGAGAAGGCTTTATAAAATTTCAAGCAAATGCAATTGGCAAGTGTAAAGCCAAATTCCACAACCTTCGCCAATATCTTCCCTGTCGTGCAAAATGGGAGCTGATGAATTTTTACAAAATGCTCTATCTTGTGACTCCAACTAGGGTATATTTCCCGCATTTTCAATAAATCAATCACATAAAATATAAATTAAAATTTTAGTTTATTGACAAAGGTCAATAATCTAAATAATGATGTGATACCAAGCCTTTTTCAAAATGCTCTGTCTTGTGACTCCCACTAGGATATATTTCCTGCATTTTCAATAAACCAATCATCTAAAATATAAATTAAAACTTTAGCTTATTGACAAAGGCCAGTAATGTAAATAATGATGTGATACCAAGATTTTTTCAAAATGTTCTGTCTTGTGACTCCAACTAGGGTATATTTCCTGCATTTTCAATAAACCAATCATGTCAAATATAAATTAAAACTTTAGCTTATTGACAAAGGCCAGTAATGTAAATAATGATGTGATACCAAGATTTTTTCAAAATGCTTGTCTTGTGACTCCAACATGGGTATATTTCCTGCATTTTCAATAAACCAATCATGTAAAATATAAATTAAAACTTTAGCTTATTGACTACGTCGAAGAGGTGTGGAAGGTCAATTAGGAAAAACTTGGACTATTTTTTTTCATACATGAGGTCAATTGGTTGGCTAGCCATTTAGCAAATGATGTTGTTTGTGCAACAAAGGTCTCAATGGAGAAGTGATAGCTTCAAATCAACTATGCACACTCTTATGAGGATCCAAACATGATTGAAACAAAACATGTGAATGAGAAAGATAATCATGTAGTCACAATATATACAAATTGCATTATTGAAATGAGTTTCTAGGAAAAATTGTGTATATTTTTTTTTTGGCAGTGATTCTAAATAGAGTAAAGGACCAACTATTCAAACAAAATGGACAACCAAAAATGTTTTGTGACTGGGTCAAAGAGGGTTGATTGTTGGATCTATATTTAAATTATTAAATAATAAATATTAATATATCCATCTCCCTCTCTCTCGATCTTCCTCTCACTCCTCTCTCTATCTCTTTCTATCCATATATTTCTCTACCTCAATCTCCCTATCTCTCACTCTATCACTATCACATTATCTCTTCATCTCTCTCTACCCGTATATCTCTCCCTCTCTCTACCTTTGTGTATAAATCACTTGCTCTCTCTCTCTCTCTCTCTCTCTCTCTCTCTCTCTCTCTTTTTATATATATATATATCCATTTACTTCTCTCCATGTCCCTCTCCTCTATCTCCATCTCCATATCCATCTCTATCTTCCTCTATATCTCTATCCCCTATCTCTCTTACTCTCTTACTCTTCCTCCATTGCTCAATATCCCCCCTCTATATATCCCTCTTTATATCCATCTCTCTCTCTCTCTCTCCTCTCTCCCCATTACAAACATAACATGCGTGTCTTGGTAATGGAGCCTAATTATATTCCTCATTTAAAGGCTCTTTCCAATCATGTTTAGATCTCTATAAGTGAATGCTAATTGATTTGAAGCTATCACTTTTATATTTTGACCTATATTACAGCAGGGTGAGTTCCCATATGGATGGGACGACCATTCAATTGATCACACCCGGTAACACTTTTGCAACAAACCAAAAATGAGGTCGCCAACAGAAGATCTCCATTATTTGCCGAATCAAAATACTGACGGAAACATTTGCAAGCATCCAAATCTGCGTTGATCCTCTGCAAGCGTTGTCCAACAGTTTCATTTTCGATCTCTGTCTTTTGCAAATCTCAAAACCCTTAAACCTGTCATAATTGTCACTACCCTGTGAACGCTCTGCTTCTACGCTCATTTTTTTGCAGGTACTGACATTGTTTCTCCTTGCTTGTGAAAAATGGGGGCTTTGGAACAGGGTATGGACATCCATAAAAGCACAAAGGATAGAGGAATTTTGTCGGATCTAATTGCAATTGCCCTGGTAGACATGTATGCAAAATGTGGAAGCATAGACAAGGCACATGAAGTGTTTGACAAGATGCGATATGGTCACTATTTCTCCCCCACTTTCAAGTTATCTTGTATTGGGGAAGACACCTTTGAGGTGCTCATTGAAGAAATCTAGATGAGCTACACTCCTTTTCTAAGAAGCAAATTTGCAGAGACCTTTTACTATGTTGGGAACTGTCATTGATTCTGGCACCGCCTTGACCTACATTGTAGAGCCTACATACCAGATAATCCTTGCAGCATTTAGAAAGACTGTATTGTGTCCAAGGGTCAGGCCTGTGCAGAGCTTTGATTTGTGCTTCAATGTCTCATTGCCAGACCCCAATTACCAAGCTGACTATTGTTTTCAAGGGCAATGCAAGGTTTGATCCTCCTCCTTCAAACTATTTCATCAATGTTGCTGACGATGTTAAGTGCCTGGCATTTCATGGTGTCTCTTCTCCTTCTGCTTTCTCTATTCTTGGTATTTTTTTGCAGCAAAACTTTTTTTGTCATGTATGATAGGGAGTTTTCTAGACTTGGGTTTGCTCACACTGATTGTTCCTCATCTTAGGGTGCATATCTTTGCTTGGGATTATTGTTGTTTGAAATTCTCTCATAGCAGAAGCAAATCTCCATTTCCTTGCTGCTTCTGATCATGCTCCATCGCAGTTACATTTGGAAAAATATGTACATCCATTGAAGCATAAAGGATAGATGAATTTTGTCAGATATTATAGTAGCAATTGACCTAGTAGACATGCATGCAAAAAGTGGAAGCACTCGAACTGTTTGACATAATACTTGATAAAGATCTCATCCCATGGACTACAATGATTGCGGGATATGTACAAAATGGATTTGTCGAGAAGGCTTTAGAAACTTTCAACAAAATGCAGTTGGTAGGTGTAAATCCAAATTCCACAACCTTCGCCAACATCCTCCCTACTTATGCCAGAATGCTCTACCCATGCCAAAATGGGAGCTTTGCAACAGGGTATGGACATCCATCAAAGCATCATGAAAGGAGGATGAAAAAAAACTAAGTACAACACGCCACTACCCTGTAACCACATAGCAGGTGCCCCCTGGTCTGAATCATTATTACTTTATCACTATAATTGACATACATATTTTAAATAGCATATTTTAAAAATAAATTTATTTTATTTATTTAATAGTTATTTTATAATTTTAATATTTTAAATAAGTTATTTGATGTTATTATAGAATAAATAAATGATACATTTGTCATAAACAAAAAAGGGTGGAATGAGCATGTTGGTGAAGAGGAGTGGAGCATTGATTATATGAAAATGTTTTTATTTAATAGTTATTTTATCCATCTCTATCCCCTATCTCATTGTCTTTCGTGCTCTTCCCCCCTCTATCTATCCCTTTTTATATTTGTATCTATCCATCTCTCCTCTTTCGTTATTACAAACATAGCATGACTATCTTGGTAATTGAGCCTACTTATATTCTTAATTTAGAGGTCTTTTCTAGTCATGTTTGGATCCTTATAAGTGGATGCATAATTGCTAAATGATCTACCAATAGACCTACGTACTCCACATATGTTTGCAAAAAATACACCAAGAATTTTCTCTAATTGACTTTTCATACCTCTTCGGCGTACCCATTGCACACCAAGATGCAATAGCTAGTTATATATATATAAATCCCACTGACTTGCAATCTCTACAAGTCCGTGGTATATAATATATACAAAAATGACCTATTGTCATTTTGATCTGCATTTCATTCCTTTTCCTGTTTGAAAGAGAAGATGTCCCATAAAATTCTATTCTACTATTACCTAAAGACATTTTGACTAAAACTTACTGAATACAGAATTGATTAAAGAATTGAGGATTTCTGAGTCGAGAATTGACCATTTTGATTGAAATACACATATATTAAAATGGAGGATCAGATGGGGCGGAGAAAAGAACTAAAAGTCCAGCATGGAAGGAATATCACGACTCATATCCTCTCCTGGAGTTCTCAGAGAAAACATTGCATCAGATGTTACCCAGGCACACATACAAAGCCGACCTTTGTAAAATTACTTATAAGCATGTAAAAGCAAAAAAATAAATAGAATCTTTCAGTTTTTAGAACATTTTTAGGTTTGAAGGATTAGTCGGGTTTATGGACTGTGATGCAGTTAATAGGGTGGACTCCCCTGGTAGAGATGAAGCGCATCGCACAGGCAGAGGGCGCTGTTGCGAGAATTGTTGGGAAACTTGAATTTTATCAGCCTCTTTCTTCTGTCAAGGACCGAATTGCTCTCAGGTGTGTCTCCAAGACGGGCAGGAAATAATCTTAACTTCTTATTTTGTTTTGTTTTCTCTTAATTAAAAACTGGTTGGGTTAGGTTGTTAGTTGCCTTCAACACGTGAATGGGACAAGCTCGAACCATATTGTCAAGATTTGTAAGCATAGGTCACTGTCATCGTATCCCGTATAATTACTACCTGCTGGATTACCTCACTTCTGCTAGAGTTATGGACCACCCCGTCACAGGAAAAATAATCTTAACTGAGGTGCCACCCATTATTTACCTTGTGCACCTTTCGGGAGCTTGTGAAATGGACCACATAAAATAGGGCATCACTTGAAGCACCTGTTTTGATAAGATTAAATGACCTGCTGAAGAGAGGCATTTCACCTTATAACTTGAGTTTTTTTTAATTGATTATTTATTACCAAAATAAAGAGCAGGTTACAGTATATGATATATGCCCAGGATGGGCAGTCAAGTTTCATGGATACTCCAGTCCATATAACATACGCAAAACAGCAAGAACACAGGATAGACGTCTGATCACATCATTCAAAAATACATCAGTATGTCAAATGTCTTTTCCAAACCGAACTATTTGTTACAGTATATCTATCCATCTCATAAGTCCCAATTGGAGGAGTAACATCCGATATGTTATCATTCATTCTTACAACTTCTAGATCAGCATCAACCTCAGGATTATTTTCTCTTTCTTTGAGTCCCATATCCTCCAAAAGCATATCAAATGTGAAATTTTTACTATACCTTTTTTGAAATTGCATATAGTTTTTCACAAATTTATCATCTTCCTTTCTGGCATGTGGTCAAAACTTTGCTGTTTTGATCTTGGACCTCTTCATATTTGCTTGTCCATTGTCCATTAGTTCCTGAAACTTTTCTTTTGATATCTCTAGTCATGGTAACCTGCAAAGAAATATTTTGAAAGATGAGCCTTCTAGAAGACTCAGTAAGGTGCCTTCTCTTGCCCTAAAAACAATCCTCATTTCTCAATTTCCACAAAAGCTAAAGAATCTCAGTGGTTAAATCAAGCCAAAAAAATATTATATCTCACACCCAAATCCAGCAACATAACCAAACAAAACTTCATGCCAAGAAAAGTTCTTTGTCCTATCCCACCGTCCTAAATCAAAAAAAGAACAACAATCAAATTTTCTTAGCAAAAGTACACTATAAAAAGATGCTCAACAGTTTCAGGAGATTTACAATAGTTACACAAACTTTTGACAAGGTTAGATTTAAAACAATTCATACTAATAAGTCTCTTCAGTAAAAGCAACCATCTAAAACAGACCTTTTTGGGATCAATAACATGAGACTGGCAGAATTTAAAAAGTTTTGACCACTGAATTTGACTAAAGCTCAAATTCCAACAGTTAAAGTGACTTGTGATTCCCTGGGAGTCTGTTAGGATTCTATACAACTTTTTTGGATTGGTTTTAAAAAGAATAGAAACATCTTCCCAAACAAGGCTCTCATAAATTTCCATATTAAAGCTTAGCTGAATAGGAAAGTGCATATTATGATAGGCCTTCTTTAGTACTGAATATGTTCTAATTTGAGATCAGGGTAGATCATATTCATTACTCAGACTTTGCCAACTTCTCATTGATTTTACTCCAAGATATTACTGAACACACTAATACCCTTGCTATCCCACCTTTTTGTAGAACACCCTCAAAGGAGGGCAAGAGGTTTATTGTTCCATTAAAGATTACACCAAATGGATCTAAAGCTACAAATATTATTGCTGTTCTTTTCATATGCATTACTGCTTCTGATGAAACATCTCACCATCTCCCAAGCTTTCCATGAACTCCTAAACAACTTAAGAGTCAAAAGGGGAAACAAGAAACTTACCAAAGTAGATATCTTGTGGGTGCAGTCCTTTCCATTGCCTAGCTTTCTTTGGCACAGTCAACTCAATGTTATTTCTTACAAGCACTTTCCAAGGCTCCTCACCATAAAAGGGTATAATTATCCATTTGATTGAAGAGTTTGTTCCCTGGATCTTTAAGTCCTTCAATCCAAGTCCACCTTTATCTTTATCCATGCAACACCTATTCCAATCGACTGCAATATTTTTTACTGCAATTCTAAATATCATTAATTTGATAATTGCTAAAAGACCAAACAAAAGCATAGTAAATATTGTATGATGATAGGATCTTTTGATAGCCCTGAAACCTGCCTACCATAGACAAATATTGCTTATTCCCATTTTGAGAGTTTTCTATCAGTTTTACCATGAATCCTGTCCCACATATCATTAAATGAGGGACTAATTGAAAAAGGGATACCAAGATATCTCAATTGTTTATTGCCCCCCTCCCCCACCATTGAAGACCTTGATTATTGAACCAGCTTGGAGGAGACTCTTGCCAACTAGGAAGAGTAGATTTATTTTTCCAAGATTCTAGCTTTACAAAAAAAGTACGACCTACATGTTTTCAAAGTCCCTTTCTTCCATTTTCACAAAAAATGTAGCATCATTTGCAAACTATATGTTTATCAAGTCCTCATTATTAGGAAGAGTCAGGCCTTTAATTTCATTTCCATTATTCTTTATTCTCATTAGGATGTGGATAGCATTAGAGGCAATTACAAATAAAGCTGGGGCCAGAGGGCACCCCTGGCTAATGGATCTCTGAAGGTGAAAGGGTTTAGATAATGAACCATTAACATCAATCTAGGTGACATCTTCCTTAAAAGTAAATAAGCACCCTTAATTTTTTTTTGAAATTTAAACTCCTTAGTACCAAAACAAAAAGTAAAGCCAAGCAATTTCCTTTCACTTTTTGATCACGAAGTTCACAGTGTGGGCGAGGTGAGAGCATACGGTGTAAGGATTACAATAGAAACTAAATTGCTGAAAGTGACAACCACTTGTTCAGTGGGGTAAGCTGAGGACATCCACTTTGTAGTGGGAAAGCTATTATAATAATGAAATGTAAACAAACTCTTCCACTTTTCAGTGGTGAGCAGGTGCTAGAAAGCCACTTGTTCAGTGGGGTGAGTACAATAACCAGTTTTGCAGCGGGGTAAGCAAATGAAACCACTTATGCAGTGGAGTAAGCAAATGAAACTACTTATGCAGTGGGGTAAGTAGCAACAAATTATCAAGGGAAACTCACTGGTGGTACTACCACATAGTGTTACATTATTAGCTCATTTACAATTCAGTCCAGAACAATATATAATTGCTTCTACAACTATAAAAATGATATGAAATTGATTAAACACCCCCAAATGAATCCCAACCTCAGAAACAAGATACCCCAGCTATGTATTGACAATTATACCTCAATAATGTGGCAACCTGCAGACTTGAAATAAGTCTGAAACACAATTGCAGCAGGTCTGAAAGACAGTTGCAGCAGGTAACACACTGGCACACCTCCCAAGAAACTTCTCAAATCAGCAAAGTACAACCCCAATCTGTTTGCAAAGGATTTGGAGAGTCTAGGTGCCCAATATAGGGTAGAAAATGACTGGAAAGGAGGGGCGGTTCCCCTAGAAAATCCACATGCCACCCCTAGAGATGGTACGACCTGCAACAGGGGCGATTTGGCATTTTAGAATTCAAAACTTCATCTTGCAACCTACTACTAACTCCTTCTTGGTCGCCTAGCATAGAGAATTCATCAGTCAAATACCTAGAAGCCAATCTCAATCACTTCAATCTGCACAAGCAAAATGAGGGGGTACAACCTGTACTTGCACAGGTATGACTAACAACAAAACTCCAAGGAAACTAAACTCAAATCACTCTGCAACTATAAGGAAATAACTTATCAAACACTAGCAAACTGAATCACATTTAAACACCTCATACTGGAAAGCCATCATAGAAGCTTCACAATCAGCACCAATGATGATTCCAAGATAGAACCACACCAGTCCAGCTAGGGAATATATCTCAATTCCGAAACTAGAATAATCCTTGAGGCTTACTGTCCTCAAAAACTTGGAGAATCTAGAAACAATTTGACAACACTTTGTTATCAATCTTCAACATGTCCACAATGAGGTCCCAATGCCTCTTTATATAGCTTTTTTTGGAGGGAAATTCCTTAATTTGAAATAATAAAATAATTCACTTTTCCATCCAGATGCCTTTTGAAATAATAATAATTATTTTTCAAATGCAAAGGCTCCTTATTTCTCCTAGGTATCCAACTTGGAGACCAAATTACCTTTTCGAAAAGTCATTACACTTAAGTTATAAAAATAATAATCAAACATTATAAACTTATGTGAATGATTAAAATATTTAACCCGAAGCTATGAAAAATCTTGAAATACCTCAGAGTCCAATTCTGACTATGCCAACATGATACTGAGGCATTGAATGAATGATCGAAGCCAATTTGGCGATTTACTAAAAATAGACGTGCTCTCCAAGAAGTTTGGAGAACACTCCAAAAACACTATGGAGAGTGTCAGTCAGACTAGTATTGCCCATTGAGCTCATTGCCGACCATAAAAACTTTGTATTGCCGAAATTGTGTCCTCCAAGAACTTTGGAGTCCCCTTGCCTTACCACTTAGCCTACAGGAACTCAAAAAATAGGCTGATGGTCTCTGAATTGTCTAGGCCCGAGAAGGGGACATTGTTGGTGTGAATAAATGTTTTGTACCTAATTAATTCACTTACTAGGCACTTAGGGGACATATTCACATGTTTACTTAGGTCCTAAGATTCTTTCTAGAAGACTTAGTTGTCATGTCTAGATCTTATCTTTCTGACTTTTATGTCAAGTTAGTTGTCTCATGTCATAGGATTAAGACACTTGTCATGATCTTGTCTAATCCAATGTCTCACCTTGGCTATATAACCAAGGGGTTTTCATACATTGTATATTGGAAATTCTTGGATATTCAATTGCATTGCAATCTTGAGCATTGCATATTGATCTTTTTGTGCTTTCCATTTGGCCTCTAGATCTTGGGTAGCTATTTCCATAGCCAACTCTAACATGCTATCAGAGTAAGTTGGGTGCCTTTGGTTAGCCATTTTTTGAGAGGTCTTGGTTGATCTTGAAAAGTTGAGTATGCTCTTCTCTTGCATCGTATGATGATCTGGAGAATCAAAAAAAACTACTAGATTTTGGGGGGGTTCCTCTTTGTGGCTTTGTATTGTAGGTTCAAATTGGAGCTTGTTGGTGCAAGTATGAGCTCAACATTGCGTTCTCAAGGTGTTCAAGAAAGTCAGTTTTGCCTTTTGTTTCGTCCAAATCAGACATATGAGGCCAGATCTATGAGGGTTTGAAGCTGAATAGTGGTTGCTAGATCTGAGAGGTAGTTGCAATTTTGGAACTTTTTGGGTAAAAATTGACCTTATCATCGCCTACAAAAGGCCCAATAATCTCACGATCAACTGTCAATTCATCAAAATCAGACACTTTTGCCGAGGGCCATTAGAAAAAAATTATCCTATTTGGCCATACGGACACCATAAGTGCTTGGTCGACTGACATCAGGGTATGGTCAAAATTATTTTCGGTTTTATTTAAAATTTCTCATTTATTGTGTCGATTTGAATTTTCATAAAGTTTTTATTTCAAAACAAATTAAATTGGTCCATAGACTTGCAGACCATAGGTATTGCAGTACCTGCGGGGTACCGCGGGCTCTCTAGTAGGTGCCATGTGGCAGATGAAAGCCTTGCCACGCAACCTCAGCCCCACGACCTCGCCTTCACAGCCTCGTCGACATAAAGATAGCTGAATCTCAAAAAAATCGGCAAATAAAATATTGAATATTCTGTGCCTTTAAGATTCAAGATGCTGCCAACTTAGGAGAATATTCCTAAGGAATATTTCGACATAAAGTATATATCGGTGTGCGAAGAATATTCTGTGGGCATAATACGACTTGAGGAATATTTCAATTGCAAGGTATATTCCAACAGTGACGACCATTTGGCTATCAAATTTAACCTAGTGAATTGGTGACGTCGGCACTACGTCACCCCTTTCTAAGATTTTTTTGCCGCTTTCACTGTTGGTAGTTTGCTTTTGAAGGGTGATTTTCAAACGGCCATATCTTAGTCATACAGGCTCTGTTTTGTGAGCAATTTTTTTTGATTTGGGGTAGAACTATGTGCTCTTCTCAATGGTGCAATCAGTTATTGATTTTGGTGTATGGTGTTTCCAAAAATTGCAGATTCTTACAGGTGTTGCTGAGCTGTTCTCATTTTGGGAACTTCTAGGGCTCCATTCTTGCTCCTATGGTAACATTTTTGGGTGAATTTTTTTTTCAAAGTGCATAATTTTTCATTTACTTTCCAGTGGTGTGATCAAAGTGATCTCATTTTATGTAAATTTTTTATTTTGAGCTTGTGGCCAAATTTGGCATCTGTATGCATTAAGATCAAGTCTAGTTTGTTTTTTTTGGCGTCTAGCAACTGTAAACGCACTAAATATAAAGTGCCACAATCATATATTGCTAGGGTGGTTTCTTGGTTTGAGTGATTTGGGGGGTCTCTTGGTGCATTCTTTTGATCTGTTTGCTTGTGCTCTTTTTTTCATGGATCATTCTAAGGTTCCTTTGCTGACATCATACAACTATTCAACATGGCATCAAAAAGGATGGAGTATTTTAATGACTCAAGGTGACTGTCTATATGTTGAAAATAAGGTACCTGAACCTACAAATGCAAATAAAAAGATAAAATGATGATTGAACATACTGAAGCTCTTATATGTATTCGTAGCCTAGTTTCTCAAGATTTGTTGTTTCAAATTGAATTATGTAAGAATTCTCATGAAGCTTGGAACAAATTGAAAACTTTGTATGGTACTACAAATGAAGTGAGAGGCTATCAAATTGATAATGAATTGATGAGCCTTGATCCTTAGAACTTTGACAACATCTAGGACTACATCACTAAGGTTAATGATCTAAGAGAGCAATGTAAAGCATGTGGAATTAATAAGGACATTCAGTTGGTCTATAGTACATTGAACAAACTTGGTCTTGATTATGCTGCTTTTGTTTCTAGCTTTCATACTCATAGGTTGACTATGGGGTTTGCGTTTACTACACCTTCATTTGCATCATTTTCTGAGATGTTAATACGTGAGCAACAAAAGCTTATATCGATGGGTCTCATCAAATTATCTAAATCTCAAGGATTGTTGGTTAGTCAGTTGAAAGAGTTAGAAAATTCTGATAAGAAACAAAAAAAATCAAAGAACAATCGACATTCAGATCAAGCAAAGAATAAATTCTCTTCCAAAGAGAAATCATCTAAGAAGGAAAAGCCAATTTGTTCATATTGCAAGAAGCTTGGACATGATGAACATTCTTGTTACAATAAGGATATTGATGAGTTGAAACATCTTCTAAAAAAGAATCAGATTGATTTTCCTTCTAGAATGTTGTAGTCACCTTTTTTTTCTCCTTCAAAAGAGTCTAATAAGGACAAAGATCATGCTAGTTTGGCTTCTACATCAGGAAATAAAGGGAAAGCTCTTTGTGCTTCTACTGGTCTTGGATCGGGAGATGGCTTCTAGATTCAGTAGCATCCCATCATATGCCATCTTTGCAGTCTATATTCTCTTCTTTTGAGCTTTGTGCTATGTCTCCTATTTTGATGGGAAACAATACATACATGAGTGTAATTGGGAAGGGATTTATTGATATTGGGGATGGCACTTTCAATGATGTTTTGTGTGTACGTCATTTGTCAAACAATCTTCTTTCCATCCATCAGATTACACATGGTGGAGATGGGAGGATTGTGGAATTCACTCTTGATTCAGTTATCATTAGAGGCTTGGAAAGTAGAGAGATTCTTGCTACCTAGATGGTTGATGATTTAGCTCGCTTGTACACCTTTGCAAAGTTTGCTTCTGATGATGACATTGTTCCTTCGGCTGTTGATCACACTTTTAGTGCGAACCATGATTCAGAGGAGACATTTGGCTTCTTGAACTTGGGAGTTCTCACAACAGATCCCGTTCTTGAGCCTTGCATTTCATCTCCTCCATTTACTGTTGTAGTTGATGATGCTTGTGTTGCTACAGATATGGCCTCTTGTGATTTAGTGCAACCTACATCGTCTTCTCGTTACTTCTAGTTTAGATGCATACTTGATAGACATTGGTGGGTTGTTTGTTGAGTCTCATTTTTCAGATTTGGGAGACACTTTTGATTGCATACATCTTCTCTTTGATGGAGACGATCCTTCTTTAGTTGTTGCGAGGGAACACTTTGACCCTATTGTTCATTCTCTACATAATCATTCTTTGCAGTTTGACATGAGTGTGGATACTTTTGGACAACATTTGGAGGAGGCTTTTTTGTCTTTAGAGGAGGCATATTTGTCTTTGGATTATGTTCTACATTCGTCTTTAGGAGATTCTGGATTGATATCTTCAACTGTGTGGCCTAGAATGCCAGTTTGGAGTGTGTCAGCTTTCAACATCGACATGGAGACCGTTGAGCATAGTTTAGAGACTTCACATATCATTCTTCTTCCCACATCTTCCTTTCAAGAATGGGAAGACATCTTGCATATCATCTTGGTTTTGTTTCTTCCTAAGTGGAGGAACGTTGTTTGGCGAGATTGGATCATCTTCAGCATTCAATGTCGAGCTTCTACCGTTGCAGGAGACTCACCATTGAGGGGGGGTTACATGGTCTCTCTTCTTCTTCTCTCTTATGGGTTTTTTTTTCTCATATGGGGTTTTGGCCTTCTCATTCTTCAGTGAGAGCATTTTGTATTTCATTTCTCTTTTGGGGAGGAGTTTTGCCCCATTGGGTTTTCTCCTTTTCTTCGTTTGTGAGAGATTGCATTTGCATTTGTACATGGTTACCTAACATGGCCTAGTAGCCGAGACCCATCCTTGCATTTTTGCATCATTTGCATAATAATTTGCTCCCTAAGTTGCACTTAAGGGTTGTTGGTGTGAATAAATGTCTTGTACCTAGTTAATTCACTTACTAGGGACTTAGGGGATATATTCACATGTTAAGTTTACTTAGGTCCTAAGGTTCTTTCTATAAGACTTAGTTGTCATGTCTAGATCTTATCTTTTTGACTTTTATGTCAAGTTAGTTATCTCATGTCATAGGATTAAGACACTTGTCATGATCTTCTCTAATCCTATGTCTCACCTTGGCTATATAACCAAGGGGTTCTCATACATTGTATATTGGGAATTCTTGGATATTCAATTCCTTTGCAATCTTGAGCATTGGATATTGATCTCTTTGTGCTTTCCATTTGGCCTCCACATCTTGGGTAGCTTTTTCGATAGCCAACTCTAATAGACATTATAGTCCCCCCTCCCCAAAATTGTTTGTCCTAGGCAATTGCAAGTCTAGATGCTGTGATATTTAATCATTCTCCCAAGTAGCATCTTCTACTAGTAAGTTCTTCCATTTGACCAAGTATTCCCAAAATTGTTTGTCCCCAAGCAATGGCAAGTCTAGATGCTGTGATAATCATTCTCCCAAGTAGCATCTTCTACTGGTAAGTTCTTCCATTTGACTAAGTATTCTTTGATGGTCCTCTTTCTCAATGTGTGCTCTTTGAAATCAATCACCACTTCAAGAATAAGCACAAGCTTCCCTTCTTCATCTAAAGGGGGTAACTTTGAAGAAGCTGCAACATTGTGTCCAGGCACCTTTTTGAGATGTGACACATGGAAGATATTATGCACCTTGCTACTCTCTCGTAGCTCCAACTCGTAAGCCACTTCTCCAATCCTTTTGGAGACTTTGAATAGGCTATAGAAATGTGGCTTCAACTTCTCCGTTCCACTTTTCTTGAGAGTAGACTGTCTATAATGCTGCAATCTTAGATATACCATGTCTCCAACCTCGAACGCACGCTCAACATGGTGCTGATCTACATACAATTTCTGCTGGTTTTGGGTATGTTGAAGGTTTTCTTTCCAGGATTTCATCATATCTTGACTCTGCTGCAATAAATCCTTGGCTTGGGGAACTCTACTATCACCAAACAATAAGTCGATAAAATTAGGAGCCTCATATCCATAGAAGGCCATGAATGGAGACATCTTGATCAACATGTGATAAGTAGAATTGTAACAATATTTACCCAAATGGAGTCATCTAACCCAAGCTTTTTCCTGTTCTGACACATAGTTTCTAAGATACCCCTCTAACAATTTAATGACTATCTCGGTTTGCCCATCAATTTGCAGGTGGTAACTAGTGCTTGGAGTGAACACAGTCCCACTTAGTCTGAAGACTTCTTGCCAAAACATGTTAGGAACTTGCTATCCCTATCACTCACAAAATTTTGAGGCAAACCATGCAACTTGAACACTTGTCTAGAAAACAAATCAGCAACTTGGACTGCTGAACAAACCGCAAAAATGGCAAAAAAGTGTGCAAATTTGGTCAATCTGTCAACAATAACAAAAATGCAATCCTTCTCTTGCACCTTAGGTAAGCTTGTTATGAAATCCATTGAGATATTTTCCCACTTCTGATTGGGAATAGGCAAGGGCTGCAACAAACCAACTAGATATGAGTGCTCATATTTGTTTTGTTGACAAACTTGGCATTCCTTAACATACCCAAGGACTTCATCTTCGAGTCCTTTCCATGTAAATCTCTCTTGAATCTGCTCTTAAGTCTTGAAGTAACCTTGGTGACCAGCCAAGGGAACATCGTGGAAAGTCTCAAGAATCTTCTCCTTGAGTCTAGATTCAAGCACCAAGAATATCCTTTCCTTGTACAAAATCAATTCATTCACTACTCTCTACCTCTCATCTTGCAAGGTACCTTCCACAATGCTGGTGGCAAAGGAGTTTTGAGCATATTTTGCAAGGATTTGTTCCTTCCAATCAGCAGTGATCTCTATCATGGAACTCAAATGTGGCCTTCTTGACAAGGCATTGGCCATAGTGTTCTTCTATATCAAAATCATAAGCTTGCAGCTTACTAAGCCACTTTTGCTATTTGTTGTTGAGGTCTTTTTGATGAAGGAAATGCTTGAGGTTGTTATGATTGGTATTTACAATGAACTTGCCACCAACCAAATATTCCCTGAACTTGGCCAATGCGTGTATGATTGCAAGCATCTCTTTGTCATAAATTGAGTAAGTTTTTTCCACACCCCTCATCTTCCTAATTTCAAAAGTAATTGGGTGCTTGTTTTGCATTAGAACAACACCTATCCCTTTTTTTAAGGCATCACACCAAAGCTCGGAGGGCTTGGAGAAGTTGGGGATGGCCAAAACAGGGCATGTGCTCATGATTTGCTTGAACTGATCAAAGAATTTCTGCGTTGCACTAGACTAAACAAATGCCCCCTTTTTGGTGAGGTCGGTGAGAGGAGCAACCATCTGAGAGAAACCCTTCACAAACCTTCTATAGAAGCGACAAAGACAAAGAAAACTCTTCAACCGAGTAAGGTTTTCTGGTGGTGGCCAATACAAAATGGCCTTAATCTTCTCTTGGTCCACACTAATCCCTGTTGAGCTGATCACATGACCAAGATACAAGAGTTCGGTCATACCAAACTTGCATTTGGATTCCTTAGCAAACAAGGATTTAGCTTCAAGAATGCTCAACACTTCCTCCAAACGTTTCATATGCTCCTTCCAAGACTTGCTAAAACTCAGGTCATCAAAGAATATTAAATCAAACTTCCTTAGCTGCTTGTTGACACCTAACTCATACAAGATTGAAATGTTGTAGGAGCATTAGTTAAGCCAAAAGGCATAACTAAGAATTTATAATGCCCAAAATGACATCTGAAGATAGTCTTTTCAATGTCCTCCCGAACTCTTATTTGATGGTAACCAGATCTCAAATCTATCTTTGAAAAAAAAACTGCTCCATGTAGCTCATTAATATTTGGTATTGGATACCGATTTTTGATGGTCTTCTTGTTGAGAGCTCTGTAATCTATGCACATGTGCATAGTGCCATCCTTCTTCTTCACCAAGACCACTGAGGATGCAAAAGGACTCTTGCTTGGGTGGATGTGTAATCTATTTTTCTTTTGACATTAGTGACAACAATTTTCAACACAATATCTGAGAGCCTCTACTTTATTGAATTTAATATTGTTTGTATACTATTTGCTTTCCTTGAATACGTTTCACCTGTTTCATTCTAGTTAACTTTGTGCAAATGTAGAATAAACATCACCTGTGACTGTGGGTGTCATGATGATTGAAGAGAAATATTTGGTTCAATGTTCAGGTAGATTCATCTAAGGCTTATCAATGTAGCAATCATACCACTGTACCTTGATATTGATATAGATTGGCAAGAGTGGAATGAAATGGTATAAACTATAAATTCAAGAGTTAATCTGTTCTCTCCAATTCATGCAATATTGACTTAGAATTTCTTAATACCAGGCCTAGAACCTTCAGGGTTGCTCAAAGATTGAGAATCTAATAATGAGCCATAGATGGATTGATTTGGTTCAATAGGGTGATGGGTAAGATGTGGGAAAGGCTACTGGGACTGCCCTCTCAAAGATCTGATGTGCTTGAGGAAGCCAAGTCAGGAAAGGGTCCAAAACAAGTGCTGTGATCAGCCAAGTAGAAAAATTAGGCATCCAGATATCTGTAAGAAAGTTGAGGGAAATATCATATACATCGTCATTGCTTCTCCATATTTGTTAATACTGAAATATGTCTTGATGGTTGTTTTTCCAAAGAATATGAAACTCCTTGTAAGTGGACAAATATTTGTTCAAATTTGTTGTTAATTAGTTTTGTCTTTTCCCAAAGCAAAGCTTCATTCAACAAAGAAGCTGTAAACAAGATGGAAACAGGAGACAAGATCCAACTTAAGAGAGAAAAGACAAGATGATTTCACCTTAGCATCATTATGACATCCTCATTATCTTGTTCACACATTTTACTTATAAGTTATCATATATGAAACCATTATTTGAAGCGGATAAGAATGTGTAGTCAAAGCTGAAGTCAAAATGACCAACTAATACATGACATTCTGAATTTTTATTAAGAAGTTTATTTGATGAACATGACCAGGCAGATCTGCATGCCATCAGCAATTCTGGCCATAGACTCAAAACCATTTATGGGTTCTGCAGGATTTCAAATAGTTATATCAAAACAGTCACTTAGCTTTACTCTTGCGTCATGGATTACAAGATCCATTGTGAAGCTGAATGATGTTTCTTTTTTAGGAACTAAGAATCTGTTGAAGAATTCAATTCCTCACCAAAATTGATGTGTGAATGAGGAACTAGAAACCATCATCTGGAGTTTGATCTTAAACACAACGATTTTAAAATAGTGCAAGAGAATCTGCCAGCATCCATCATCTTTAGTGTTCTCTTGGCCCTGAGAACAACACCGTAGAAAATTTCATGTATTAATAAAAATTTTGGTTACTAAAATTAATTTAAATTATCCTCCATTTTTTAACCCTTTTATAGAAGCAATAAAGAAGAACCAAAAAGTATATGGTCAAACCTTGCTATCTGACTATTTTGTTTCAATGGTTTGCATGGTTGCAGTTTTATGGGAAATATGTGAATCTGTACTTCTTGTTTTGAATGATTAGTTTCTCTTTCTGATGTTTCTGTTGACAATATTTTTTTTGTAATGTAGGATGATTGAGGATGCAGAAGAAAAAGGCCTAATCACTCCTAGAGTGACTACTCTAGTGGAACCCACAAGTGGCAATACAGGCATTGCATTGGCATGTGTTGCTGCTCAAAAAGGCTATAAATTTATTGCAGTAATGCCAAATACTTATTCTATTGAACGTCGAATGATAATGAAATGTCTTGGTGCGGATATTTACTTGACTGGTATAATTCTAAACTTTGGTGTATCATAGTACTGTGCCTTTGTCTCTCTCCCATTAATTGTTTGATGAGGTGAACAAGAAATTTCAAAATATGAGTAGAAAGGAATAGCATAATGAGACCAATTTATATAAGGGAAAATCGCTCAAAGATATATATGAGCTTGCTTCACATTCAACAAGTGGCAAGAACACTGTTGAAAATACTCTTAATAGTCTTATGACTATAATGCACTATTTTACAATATCACTATGAAATCTATGATAGCAAGATTGTTTTTGGCAGGTTCATATCTTGGAAATAACAATTAAGAAGCTCTATCCATAGTATCATTAATCAGGTTTAGGTTTGATTAGGCAAATCAAAAGTATAATTGTAATTCAATTAATCTGGATTTAATTGGTAAATAAGTTGAGTTGGGAAATAAATAATGCTGAAAAAATCGTAAAAATAGGGAAAAATGTCGTTTTTAAAATTTCATGCCATATAATATGGAATTTGTATTTTAATTTTGAGGTTGCTGGTTACCATGCATATTACATAGTCATACTTTATCTCTAAGTTCAAAGTTTGGATCTAGAAATCAATTAGAAATTACAAAGTAACAAAATAGAGTGGGAGTCTATGGCTATGATCCATTAGGAGGAGGCTACAAAATGTGATGTTGAAACTCCAACATTGTGGCTTGCATGCACTTGATTGTAGTTATG
Source organism: Sequoiadendron giganteum (assembly GCA_007115665.2). Lineage (NCBI taxonomy): Eukaryota > Viridiplantae > Streptophyta > Pinopsida > Cupressales > Cupressaceae > Sequoiadendron > Sequoiadendron giganteum. The sequence goes on from CM021103.1 coordinate 706,389,858, forward strand.
TTCACCAATTGCCTCCTTCAAAATGACCATGTCCTCATCAAACAATGGCTTTTCATCATTTATGATTGGTTTTGAGTTTGGATCAATTTTTTTAAGGTCAATCCAGGAATCATCCTCAACACTTTCTATATTAACAAATTCAAGGCATAAGTTCGTGATGTATGTAATATGAGTATACACATGATGCAACAAATTCAAATTGATTTCAAATTTGCAAGTTGCTACAAAGATTAGATGTAATAAACCTAGGGTTTTTTGTTTCTTTTAAAAACTTAAAAATAACTCAATTTGTTACACTACAGCTAATACCATTGAATTAAAAATAAGCAAAATAAAAAATAATAAACATCGGATCACATTCATTCAATGGTATAATGACCATCAACCAACTAATTATAAAATATTTGACAATAAGTTCAAGTTCAAACCCCAATTTGTCTGCCTAGTAGAGTATATGCACTAGAAACAATCTGATTTACAACTTTCTGAGGTAACCACCAGTGCACAGACCTCGTAATGGCATTGTTGTAGCAGTCTTGGCACAGATTACCTAGCCACTCAGGTAGCAAAGGGGCGTCCAGGAGGCTGTTAATGACTGATTGCAACCTGGAAAGGTGCCCTAACTCTCCCACACACAGCAGAAGCCCTCTAGCAGGTGATCCGAGATGACTAAAGGTTTCAATGCATGGCTCAGTGTTCTAGATCTCCCTATGAGGAAGGCACCACTTTTTACTTCACAAACAACTGCAAATATGGGCGATTCTTCCTCCAAATCGTAGGTGTAGCTCCAATGATGTAGTCTAAAAGTTGATGGAATATCTCCTTGTTGCTCAGGTCTAAGAACAACCCTAGAATGGGCGGTTTAGGGTTTTAGCACTCTTCCAAACTCCTTCCAAACCTGAATACAATCTACTCAAAGGCTGGACAACAACCCTTGAATGGTGTATAAATTCCCTGAAGAAACCTGCACTAGGTTAAAAAAGGTAACTCAGACTTCAAATTGCAGTTTGCTTGATTCTAATTATGAATTAAACAAAAGTTAGGAGACTAAGTAAGACCCCAAATCAAGGTTTCCATCTTGACCTAGATAGGCAACTAGGGTTTGCATCCCAGTTGGCCGGCTTGAGTAAAAACTCAAATGCCATACCAAATCAACATGTCATTCCTTAGCTTGCAAGACAGGTATTTATACCTGCAAGTGCATTGGCGGTAGGTCCCAAAGCAGGCCAATTGACAACATGAAATTATTTTTATTTTATTTATTTATTCATTATAATACTGGTTGGCACAAACTTAGGCACCTAGCATGTCCCCGAAATAGAATACCAAAATATAAAAATAACTAAGCATTGAAATGCAAATAAATAAATAAATAAAATAAATGACAAAAATATATATTAAAAATATAAATACACATAATAATAATTTAATATTATTATAATTATCAATTTAAAATATTATATTTATAATCATTATAATATAATATTACAAATATTAAAATATATAAACTAATATAAATGAATATATATAATAAATAAAATAAAGGGGAAATACAATATAAAACTGGGTAAGCAGCGATCAGGTTTGAATAAAAAAAAAAAAAGAGAGCGATTCCTAGCAATGTTATGGGCTGCATCAGAAAGTAATGAAGGAAATAACTAAGGACAGCAATTAGTGAAAACAATAATTACATCTTACACACAGGCAGCGGTGGATAGTACTCATAATAAGACAAAAAGAATGCTGAGTTGTGAATAAAAACAAAATAAGGGGAAGTGCAAGTCAGTCCTTGAAGAGGCAGCGATTATAAACAAAAAATAATATCAAAAGAAAACAATCGTCCAAAATGCAAGGCAGCGATGATAATGAAGCAGCGATTAAGGAAGGTTAATGAAGAGGTATGACTCTCCATAAATAACAAAGTATGACTCTCTAAATGATCGCACCCCTTCTCAAAAGTGGGAGAAAATATAAATTCAGAACTTATAAAAGAAAGGAAGGCATCGATTAGGGAATTAGGCAAAAAGCAAAGTAAGAGATCTGCGGGCAATAAAGGTCCAGCTTCTATTGTAAGTTGATGGAATAATTAAAGGATATAATAAATGGTTAAATAGGATCAAGGTTTTCATTCATATCCTATGCTAACATAATCATAATCCATTATGTATTGCTGATAGGATTATTTGCCAGTCTGAATTTGATATTGCTGACATGATTATTTGCAAGTCTGAATTTGATTAAATTACTATGTGTGTATTTACCCCCATGATAGTGTAAGTTTTATATGATCAGATTAGAATGCAGAAAATAATTTAAAGTTGACACAATGACATAGCCAATACCCTGGGAAAACCCTCCAACTTGAGGGAGAAAAACCCAGCCAATATAACTCCTTTATATTGATAACAATAAGAGCAGAAATCTGCTTACAACTCAGACTTGCTCAATGCCTAACAGATACAATGAACAACACCTCTCCTAGATGCAAAGATACAAATTATATGTCTCTCCTAGAATCGATCTGCTGAATGGAAAAAACTCGATCTGCTGTTATAGAGCGAACTCCTTCTTGAACAATGCTGAATAAACTTGATATGAAATGAATGGAGATCATGTTTATTTATAAGAGGAGGCGTGATTTTCTAGGAAGGTCGGCTCCTTTAAATAAAATATCTTTTATTTATTTTATTTAATATTTTATCTTTTGTTTTTTAAGTGAAGGCGACTTTTCAAGATATAAGATATAAATAAATTTAAATAGCTAGATGCTATAATTTAAATTTATTCTTCAATTCGCTTTGAAGTATTCATCACATATCTGCAATATATCATTAACACTCCCTCTCAGATTGGGAGGAATACTGTTACAAAATGTATCACCTCCTAGTGATGTCAATTAATCATGGCTCAATCCATGAAAATAGCTTATCACCTCATCGTGATATCAACCATCATGGGTACCTCCATAGATGGTGTGTACAAGTGCTCATCACTTAATGTGATGTTGTCACCTCATCGTGACTTTCACCATGGCTTCCCCAGAGGGTGAAACACGAGTACAAGTGAATCATCATGGACTCCCTCTCGTGATGCTGTCATGGAGTCACACACATGACATCCACCATGGCTCTCTCAGAGGGTGGAATCAAGGGATTTCACCTCGAACTTCTCTTCCAGAGAAGAACTCATTACCAAGGGATTTCACCTCGAACTTCTCTCATAGAGAAGAACTCATTAAAGAGGATCATTGATACTGAGACTCCTTCTCAGTTAAGGCTGTATTCTCCACCATACCAAACTTATCTTGAAAGTACACAAACTTTATCCTGGAGAGAGGCTTGGTGAGAATGTTTGCCGTCTGCTCATCAGTGCTGATATACCTCAACTGTATAGCTTTCCTCAATACCATATCTCTGATATAATAGTATTTGATCTCAACATGCTTTGTTCTGTCATGAAACACAGGATTGACAGAAAGCTTCACACAGCTCTGGTTATCACAATGGATGATAGTAGGCTCCATTGATTGTCCAAACAATTCTGCAAGGAGCTTACGAAGCCACATTACTTCATGAGCTGCCACACAAGTTGCAATGTACTTGTTGTACCCCAAATTAAAATTTTCGCTACACTTAGGCATTTTGAAGAAATGAGTCAAAATACTGTTAAACCTGTCAAAAAGGTCAAAATTGGGGTTTGCATGTCTTACATGGGGGTCGAGAATTTGAAATTTTCAAAATCTGACAATCTGGGTTGGCTCAAAACGATCAAACCTACAATACCCAGATCTTAGTTTTTCATCCCTAAATTTTAGGAAAATTTCTATTTTCAGCAGTTTTCTAAAAATAGAAACTTTTTTTGGGTTTCTTAAGAAACAGATACTTGTAAAATTTTCTAAAAATAGAAAGTTTGGCTTTTAGGGTTAAGACTGATTTTGATTGGCTTAAAATACTTCCTCATTAGGCTGGTGCAGTTAGAATCACAAAAAGGTCAGTTTTACCCTACTGGGTCTATTTTGCTTTTTCAGAAGCTTTTTCGGAGATCCAAGGTCATCAATGAAGGTTAGTCAGTTGCCAGGTGTCAGAATCAAGCGTTCAAGATCAAATAGAGGCTGTCAACGAGGAACGTGCACGAAAAACGAGGAACAAACAAAGAAAGATTAAAAAACTTAAAAATGCAAAATTTGTCCAAGTCTGGAGACTTCAGGCACCCCAATCTAGAAGAGGCTCCCATACTTCAATGCCTTAGAATATTTTTCGTTTCAAGCGACAGATCAAAGGAAGGCACATTAAACGAGGTAAAAATTTGGAAATTGCATAAAAATGGTTGTCTGCCAGCCATGGGCGCCCCTGAAGGAGAAAGGTGCCCAAATTTTCAAGAGATCAAAAGTAAGAATTAGGGTTTCTGCCTCCAAGTCAATGTTACTCAGAATCTTCTCAGCGCCGCAACGAATCAATCAACATGATCATTCGATCACGCAATCATTTGGAATATCAGATCAAACAGAGGCGTTTCACGTTGGGGACAATGCAAATCAGGAAAAGATGAAATTTTTTCTAAGTCTGGTGACTCTGGGCGCCCTAGGTGGCCAGGGGCGCCCAGCTGTTTAGATGACCTAATCTGGCAGTTAAGGTTTGCAAGTATGATCAATCTCTTCAGTTTCTTGCTAGCTTCATAGCGAATGTCTTCGTCAGCTTGTCAGATCACCCAGTCGTTGTCAAATCCAAGTCAAACAGAGGTCATGGAGAGAGATGTTTTAGAACTCTGAAGGTGAGAAACAATTAAAATGACTAAGTCTAGAAGAGATGGGCGCCCCTGAAGGAGAAGGGCGCCTAGGGTTTAGAGCCATCAAATGTTAGTTTCCGGAGATCAAGTATCCACAAGAGCCCTTCCATAATCTTCTTAGCAATCTAGTGAATCCGCCAGCCAGTCAATCTAATCAATACAACGCCCAGAATCATGAATTCATCTGAAGGTTAGAAGACAAGCAAAGTTTGAAGATCATCAAAAATGGCTAACACTGGAGAAAATGGGCACCCCTGGTAGAGATAGGCACTCGACAATTTGAAGGGTTCAAATGAAGTTTTTGTCAGAAGATGTCTCCAGAACAATGTCGTCAGATTCGATCAGGCTCTGTGATGCAACGCTCAGCTCATTCGTCGGATCAATCTGGAAGCCGGGATACAGGATCAAATTAGGGTAGAAAATTGAAGAGAAGTTGAAAATGATGAAAAATTGGTTAAGTCTGGAGAGACTGCGTGCCTCACCTCAAAAAGGGCACCCAACTTCTCATGCCTTAGTAATAATTTTGGAAATTTCAAAAATTGTGAAAGAAGGAAAATACGCCTTAGTTCATTTAATGAGCTAAATTTAGGGTTTTCACAGAATTAGGGTTTGAGAGCTGTTTCTCAAGGCAAAACTTATTTAAGGACATCTCTATGTTTTATTTTTCATATTTTCTTGTAGGTGTCTTCAAGGAGAAACATAGCAACAACTTCAAACCTATATTTTTCAAGATTCAAGAACCTAAACTTTCTGGTTTTTCATAAAATTTTTAGATCAACACTCAAAGAAGGCTTGTTTTTTCATATTTCTTCATCAAAAACATCAAATTTGTGAAGGAGGCTATTACTTTCAATTTTCAAAAGTTGGTTCATATTTGTTCTATCTTCTGGACAAATTTTTGAAGGATTTTCTCAATGTTGCAGCAGTTACTTTTTATTTTGCATGTCAGAGAAAATTTCAAAATCTTCCATTTCTAATCTTCTGAGTCTATACCAAACCTTCTTCTGGACAAAACCCATATCATAGCTTTTCCAGAAAAACTTCAAGTGGTTGTTTTTTCAGTTAGAAGTCAAGGTTTTCAACATCTGATCAACTGGGTTCATCCAGAATATACTCATGAACAATACACAAATGCCAACTTTTTCTGCTTTTTTCGGAGAGAATTAGGGTTTGTTGCTTTTTCAGTCTTCACTCCAAATTTTCAAAAACGGACAATCTGGGTTGGCTTGTAACGAAATTCTAATCAAAACCCATATCTCAATTTTTTTTTCAAAATTTCATCCGTTTGACGAAGAAAAATCAGCAAGCTAAAAATAGAAAGTTTGCCAAAACTTGTCAAAACCTAGGTGTGTTTACAGTCAATCTTCAAGTTTTGCATAATGGAGTACATTCCTACAGAGTTTAAGACCAGATCAACACTGTACCATGATTTCATAGAAACAACCGAGATTGACTTACACCATATCAAACTAGTATTTAATCTACGTCCTTTGGAAGATGCAGGCAACGCCACCATCAGGCATCTTGGCCATTCATGCCTTCTTGCAGCAACATCCATACCTTTCTCAGTACAGAGCTTAGAATTCATAATTGCTTGTATCAAGAATTATAATCCTGCCACAAGGGAAATCTAATCAGTAGATGGAAGAGTCATATGCAGCTTAAAGCCAAACATGATCGAGAAATGCTTCTCAATTCCACCATGGCTTGGAAGTGTTACCATCAACACAGAAGAATGTGAAAGGATATGGGAAGAGCACGAGAAAAAGTATAGCAAGAAGATTGCACACAGGTGGCTGAAAGAAAAACACACTACATTGCCAAAGAACATTGGGAGAGGAGAGTTCAAGGATGAATTTGCTATAATAATCACCTTACTCAACCGAATTACTGGTCAAGCGGATGCAACGAAGTTTTAGCCTTGGATGTTCTATGTGATACCTCATATCATGAATAAGACAGAGTTCTATGACTGGCCTACATTAATCAGTGATTGCCTTCACCATCAAATAACTGAATATTTCAATAGACATGCATTCCACATGATCTCCTACCTAGTCTACTTGGTTGCCTTTTAGGGTAAATACAAAGGGTTAAACACAGAGGGTTCTTTAAATGTTCAACATGTCTACAATTACTACACTTAGTTGGAGTTCATTGCGACATCACATCATTACAAAAGAGTGAATGAAGCATTCTTAATCTATACAGTGCGTGACCTGGACAACGAACTACATGTTTGCATTTCATCTATTGCCAGGGAAGCAATGTCAGAATGGGCGGATTGGTTTATTCAGTTTGCCACTTTCACCTACCTAAGGGTTTACGGCTATTCAGGTGCTCCTCTTATGTTACCAAGGTATTCGTCAGATGAAGTCGTGTGTATGGAATTTCTTAGACAGGTATTAGATGTTCACACTCGCCTGCGCAACAAAAAGAAACCAGTATTCAACTTCCCTTTTGCTTTAGGTATTTACAGGTGCAGATCATCCGCAAATGCTAAAATAATGGGTTATGAGTTAGATAAACTTGGTCTTAAGCCTTTCAGCGAGAGATGATCTTATGATCCCCATGATGTCTATGCGGCTCGACTTGGTCAAAACTATGCTCATGTGCCCGCACTTGAAGATTTTTGGGCTAATTGCAGAGATGAGTATGAGGTGCGAAGGTGAAGCACTAGTAGGCTCACCCTTCATCAAATGAAAGATTGTTTATCCAAAGACATTGAAGGGTTATCAGATGATGACGGGGATATAATTCTCCCAGCCTATACTAGAAATCAGATTGAACAACAACCTCTTCCATAGGTTAATTGGGCTAACAGAGAATGCATTATAGTAGAAGAAAGGACTCGTTAGGTTGTAGATAGCAAGACCTTCTTGACACTCAAAAGAATGAAGTCAAATTCAGTAGCAGAGCCGCCAAGGGTTCATCCATTGCCTCCTTCTAAAGCTCAGTCAAAGACAAAAGGAAAAGGTAAAGAAGTTGTGAAGGGAAGTAGGTCTACAAAGAATGCGAAGAAGAGGTTGGATTTCACAAGAATTGTTATACAGGAGCAGCCTACAGTTGAAACAAAAGTTCCTCAACATGAGCCCATACCTCAGGAGGAAACAACATATGTGCCTTTGATACAAGACCCTTTACCATCTCCTAGGTCTTCACCAATTCACATTGATTCGGAAGACGAGGAGATAGAGACCGATGTTGTAGTTATTCCTCCCATGGACGTTAGTAGAGATACCACGTCTTGGCTTAAGAGCTCCTTGGGAAGGACAAGGCGAAGGCCTTCTTATCAGTTGAGCTTTGATGATGTATATCAGGAAGCACCCAAAAAGAAGGCCAAGAAACAAATACACTTTGAGAGGAATCTTGAGGGTGAAATGGTTATGGAGACAGCTACGCCTCTTGAAGATAAAATCAGGGATGAGGTGGATGTCGATGATTTCATAATGGTCAAAGCATATATTGGTAAAAGTACCTGACATGTTGATATGAGTTTGTTTAAGATGGTAACTGAAAATATTCAAGAAAGAGTGTAGAAGGATGGAGAAGACAAGGCAGGCCTCAAGGCTGAAAATCGTCAACTTCGGTTGTGTATATCAAATTTTGTTCATGGCACCTCACAAACAACACAGTTGTTGCCACAAGCTTTAGAGACACCAGCTGATCAACAACAGTTGAGGCAGTTGGTTATTTGTGGAAAACAAACTCAGGAATGGATTGAAGAGCTCATCATCAGAGGAGAAAAGATTCTAGTACAGGTCTTCCAGCTGAGATACAGGGCTCACGACTTACGTCAAGGTATCCAGGATTTTGAGCAGTTGATTGCCGAGTTCAAGCTTATGCACGAAATCATAATTGCAGATTTAGAGATGGCTTATGGTTCTACAATGGAAAAAGAACACAAAAGACAGATCTTGGAGTGGAAGGAGGGTCACCTTTTCAAGGTTAATACATATATTAGAATATCTGAGGAGTTTGCAATGTATAAACAAAGGGTTATTGATACTCTTAAGTTCATCAGAGAATTTGTTGCAGCAATTCCTTGTCAGTAGTGCCTTGAGGATGGTTCATACATTGGGCTTGACGTAGTCCAAGCAGAGTTTTAGAGTATCATGCATGGTAGCGATGGCAGTGTTGGAAGAATGAAGATGATTTCCATGATGTCAGCAAAGTTTGAGAAAGCGGCCAATGAGAGTGAAGATTTCTTGAGATCTATTGCAGATGGTGAAGAAATCTTGGAAAAGCGACATTTTGCTATTAATAGTATCAACACTCTTGATAGAGAGGCAGTTGCCCACTTTTTAGCGGATGTGATTGAGATTTAAATCAACTTTCTTCTAGAAGCTTCTTCCACGCTTTTCTTTCTATTCTTGTCTCAATTCTTATCCATTCTTTGAGGATAGAAAGAAAACAGTTGTAACAAGTTGTAACGAATTGGCACTTTCCATTTTTAGATGCTTTCTAGGCTTTAGATGTTTTATCTTTTCTAGGATTAGAAATAAAGCTTGCATGTTGGCAAGCAGTAGTTGTAAAAGCAAGGAGATTTTAGGGTTCCCTACTCCTTTGCTTAGTTATAAATAAGAGCAGTGTTTGCTCATTTTAGTTTAACCGTGCTTGTGATAACAAAATCGCTGAGCTTATGCCTTCATGTTTGTTATCGTTTAGTTTCAGTTCGCTTTGTGTAAAGAGCAAGTTTGCATGCCTCCTTAGCTGCAAATCCTTGTTTAGTGCATGTGTTTTGTGTCAATTGTAATCTGGTTGATCGCATGTTGCAAGTATTTTGCTACAACTTGCTGTCCTAGAATTGTAATTTTTGTGCTCGAAGTGTGAGGAAATAAAATTTTGAAGCTTGCTTTGCTGCCCTTGATATAAAGTCTCATATTTCCGTCATTGTGTAATACTTTTATGATCTCCTTTTTCAGCTTGCATTGAAATTCAGTAGATGTATGTTGAGGAAAGTTTATTTAAGTATCTTTGTCAGAAAATCAATCTCGTCCATTTCTAAACTCTCTTGCTGTGCGTTTACTTGAGAGGATAGAAACTTTTTTGCGTAAGTTAAGTTGTAGTTGTCAAGTTTCATTAAAGGGAAAACCTTAGCTGCAACATCTAGAGTTCTATAACCTTGTGTTCTCGCAGCTAAATAAAAAAGATAGGCAAAAAATTAGTTTTAGTTTACTTACTCTATGCAGCTCAGCAAAAGAGGGAGCTTCCCCTCCTAATTCGAAGAGCAGTTTACCGCACATAGCTGTCCGTTTCCAAAACGCATTCCAGAGGTGCGATTTGAAACGCCAACAGTACTCTACCTCGGCTGTACTCAAAGCGACTGAAGACTGCTTCCTGCTGCACCAAGATATCATGGCAGATCCCAAACTGAAGCAACAACAAAAGGTACTCTTCCGATCTGTGACAGACCCTGCCCAATCAGAATCAGTAAAACCATGTAGCGCCAAGTCCACACTTGTAGAATATCTCAACCCATATCCAACTGTGCCTCGCAAGTATCTCAGGATATGTTTAGCTGCAACAAGATGTATCTGCCTTGGTTCACACATAAACTGGCTAAGTGCACTCACTGCATAGCAGATGTCTGGTCTAGTGTTAACTAGATACATCAATGAACCAATCAAATGCCTATACATCGTAGAATCCACCAGTTCTGAGCTAGCTGCAGCCTCTTTCAACTTATGTAAATTTGTCTCCATAGGTATAGACATAGGTTTGCAATCAATCATGCCAAACCTCTTCAAAATGTCAATAGTATACTTGCCTTGACTTAGAATCATTTGATCTGGCTTTTGCCAAACTTCTAAGCCAAGAAAGTAATGCATGAGACCAAGATCCTTCATCTCAAACTCATAAGCTAACTCCTTACATTTTAGAATTAGGTGTTCTTCTCCAGTGATAATCAAATCATCAACACACAATACCAAAATCAATGCTTCACCATTTATCACCTTAAAGTAGAGGTTAGAATCTGCATCATTCTTTGAGAAGCCCAAACTCAATAGGTAACGATCAATCCTTTCGTACCAAGCACGAGGAGCCTGCTTAAGACCGTACAAGGCTTTCTTCAGCTTGCAAACATGAGATTCCTTCCCATGTATCTCAAAACCATCGGGCTGCTCAATGTAAACCTCTTCTTCTATGACACCATTAAGAAAGGCTGTCTTTACATCCATTTGGTGAATCTTCCATCTTCTAGATGCTGCAATCGCAATGATGGTTCAGACAGAAGTATAACGAGCCACAGGAGCAAAGGTTTCTTCATAGTCAATTCCCTCTTTTTGTGAGAATCCTCTAGCCACAAATCTTGCCTTGTACTTCTCAATGCTCCCATCAGCTGTATGCTTGATCTTGAAGAGCCATTTAGAAGACACCACAAATTTGCCTTCAGGTCTAGGAAAAATATCCCAAACATCATTCTTAAGTATAGATTGATACTCCTCAGTCATAGCATCTTTCCAAACTTGTTGACTAGAAGCTTCTTCAACACTTGAAGGCTCTGACTCAATGATATGACTCATCAAGGCTACATAACCGGAGAGCTTATGAGGTCTCTTACTTTCTCTGAAAGTTCCTCTTGGGGCTGCAAAAATTTCTGCCTCCTGCATTATTTTCCTAGCCCAAAGAAGTCTCTTCTTTCCAATCACAATATCTGTAGGCCCATCAGTAAGCTCCAAGGGTTCAGCTGGATCATCATCTTCTTTGATTCTAGAACCTCCCTCTGATTCTCAGGAATATGGTTAACTTCCATATCTTGAGGAGGCTCTTCTTCATCAATCTCCATATGAGATCCCTTGGATCTTCTAAATGCAACATCCTCCTCAAATGTAACATCTCTACTGATCTCAATAGTCTTTTGACCCGAAATATAGATTCTGTAAGCTTTAGAAGTCTCACTATAGCCTACCAAAATTCCCTTCTTGCCAAAAGGTTCTAATTTTGTCCTCTTTTCCTTAGGTATATCAATGTACACTGGACACCCAAAGATCCTCAAATGACTTACTTCAGGTTTCACCCCAGAGAATGCTTCTTCACGAGTAATATTCTCCAAGATTCTGTGAGGACTCCTATTCTGTACATAGATTGCAGTCCTGGATGCTTCAGCCCAAAGAGAAATTTGCAGGTCTTGGTCATGAAGCATGGCTTTGACTGCTTCCACAATAGTTTTGTTCTTCCTTTCTGCAACATCGTTCTATTGAGGATTATAAGGAACGCTAAGCTCCTTCTTAATCCCTGCTTCAATGCAAACGTTATGGAAATAACAAAAGTGTATTCTCCTCCGTTATCGGATTTCAACACCTTGATCCTCTTCTCGGACATATTCTCCACTTGAGCTTTGAATTCTTTGAATCTGTCTAATACTTCCTCAGATTCTTTAGACCTTAAGAAATACATCCAAGTCTTTCTAGAGTAGTCATAAATAAAAATAATGTAATACAAGAAACCACTTGAAGACGCAACAGACATTGGACCACATAAGTCAGAATGAATAAGATCTAAGACACATTTGGATCTACTTTCACTATTATGGAATGGACCTTTAGTATTCTTACCTAAGGCATAGCCTTTGTAGGTTCCTTTATGCTTTTGGTTGAACTTAGGAAGGCCCGTGACCATTATCTCCATAACAGGTAGTGCTCGTAAGTGAAGATGAGCCAATCTTCGATGCCAAAGATCACCCAAACTTGTAGAGTCATGTACTAGATGTTGTACCCCAAATTAAAATTTTCGCTACACTTAGGCATTTTTGAAGAAATGAGTCATAATACTATTAAATCTGTCAAAAAAGGTCAAATTTGGGTTTGGCATGTCTTGCATGAGGGTAAAAACTTAGAAATTTCAAAATCAGGCAATCTGGGTCCGCTCAGAACGACCAAATCTACAATACCCAGATTTCAACTTTTCGTCCCTAAATTTTAGGAAAATTACTATTTTTAGCAATTTTCTAAAAATAGAGATTTTTTCTGGGTTTCTTACGAAACAGATACTTGTAAAATTTTCTGAAAATAGAAAATTTCTAAAAATAGAAAGTTTGGTTTTTTGGGTTAAGACTGATTTTGATTGGCTTAAAATACTTTCTCATTAGGCTGGTGTAGTCAGAATCACAAAAAGATCAGTTTTACCCTACTGGGTCTATTTTGCTTTTTCAGAAGCTTCTTCTGGAGAATCAAGGCTATCAATGGAGGTTATTCAGTTGCCAGGTGTCAGAATTAGACATTCAAGCGTCAAGCAGAAACTGTCAACAAAGAATGTGCACGAAAAATGAGGAAAAATGAAGAAAGAAGAGATATTATGAAAATGCAAAAATTTGTCTGACTCTGGTGAATCCAAGTGCCTCCAGTCAAGAAGGGCGCCCATACTCCTATGCCTTAGAAAATTTTCCGTTCCGATACTCAAAGACAAGGAAGGCACATCAAACGAGGCAAAATTAGAAATTTACATAAAAATGGCTAAGTCTGCCAGCCATGGGCGCCCTTGAAGAGAATAGGCGCCCAGTTTTTCAAGGTACCAGATGATGGAATCAAGATTGGCTCCCCCAGGCAATATTGTTTAGTTTCAGGCCAGCTTCGTAGCGAATATCTCCGTCAGCTCGTCAGAGCACCCAACCGCTGACAAATCCGGATCAAACAAGGGCCATGATGAGAGGTGTTTAGAACTCTGAGAGTGAAAAACGATGAAAATAATCTAATTCTGGTGAACATAGGCGCCCCTGGAGAAGAAGGGCGCCCAAGATTTTAAGAGGTTTAATGATAGAATTTGCTGAAGGCATCTCCAACGTGACTTCATTAGACTTGATCAAGCTGTCCAACGCAATCATCAGCATGTCCGTCAGAGGAGGCAGCCATCAAATGTCGCAATGCGAACAGAGGAGGAAAAGTGAGAGAAAAGACAAAGTTGGAAGCAACAGCGAAAATCCAGAATAAAAACTAACTCTGGAAGCTATGGGTGCCATACTTCAAGACGGGCGCCTAGGGTTTAAAGCTACCAAAAGTCAATTTCCGGAGATGAGTTATCTAGAAGACCCCTTCCAGAATCATCTTAGATTGTGCAGTGAATCCGTCAGCTAGTCAGTCTGGCAAGTACAACGCCCGAAATCATGAATTCATTTGAAGGTCAGAAGACAAGCATAAAATTGAAGATCATGAAATGCCTAACATTGGAGAAAATGGGCGCCCTTATCAAGGATAGGCACTTGACATTTCAGAGGGACAAATGAAGTTTTTGACAGATGATGTCTCCAGAATCATGTCGTCAGATTCAACTAGGCTTTGCAATGGAATATTCAGTTTGTTCGTCGGATCAACCAAGAAGCCAGGAGACAAAGCTGAAGCAGGGTTAAAAAATCAACAGAAGATGAAAATGATGGAAAGTTGGCTAAGTCTGGAAAAAAGAATGGCATACCTCAAAAAAGGCGCCCAACTTCCCATGCCTTAGTCAAATTTTTGGAAATTTCAAAAATTGAAGTTGAAGACCAAAGTCTAAGTTCATTACACAATCTTGAATTAGGGTTTTAAAAATTAGGGTTTGAGAAGCTGTTTCACAAAGCAAAAAGTTATTTAAGGCACCTGTGTGTTTCATTATTCATTATTTTCTTGCAGGTGGTCTTCAAGGAGAAACAGAGTAGCAACTTCAAACCTATTTTTTCAAAGATTCAAGAGTTTAACTTGCTGGTTTTCCAATAAATTTTCAGATCAGCACTCAAGAAGGCTTGCTTTTTCATACTACTTCATCGAGAACATCAAATCTTTGAAGAAGAAGGCTAATACTATTAAATTTCAGCAAGCTGATCCATTTTTGTTCTATCTTCTGGACAAATTGTTGAAGAATTTTATCTAAGTTGCAGCAGTTGCTTTTATTTTGCATGTCAGGGAAAACTTCATATTCACCCATTTCTAGTCTTTTGGGTCTATCTCGAATCTTCTTCTGGATCAAACCCACATCACAGTTTTTTCAGAGAAACTTCAAATGGCTGCTTTTTCAATAAAACTTTGAGGTTTTCAAAATCTATTCAATTGGGTTCATCCAAAATGTACTCATGAACGATACCCAGATGCCAGCTTTTTCTGCTTTTTTTTGGAGAAAATTAGGGTTTGCTGCTTTTTTAGTCTTCACTCCAAATTTTCAAAAACGGACGATCTGGATTTGCTTGTAACGAAATTCTAATCAAAACCCATATCTCAAAAAAATTTCCAAAAAATTCATCCATTTGATGAAGAAAATTAGCAAGTTATTTTTAGGGTTTGTGCTGAGCTTATCAGAACCTAGTCAAGTTTACAATCAATCTTCAAGTTTTTCAACATGAAGTACACTCCCATCGAATTCAAAGCGAAATAGGTGTTGTATCATAATTATCTGAGTGGATGATGTTGGGAAGTGTTTTTCAGTACCATCATGGACATAAAATGTCATTATCTCAGTTGAAGAACGTGCAGAGGGAGTAGTATGAGCGAAAGGACAAGTGTCAAAATGCATAAAGTTGCAGAGCCGCCAAGTCATCAATTAGTAAGTCATCTTTTGAGGCAGCGATGTTTTTCAAAGAACATAACTCATAAAGGAGATGAAGATGTCAAAGATTCTCTAAGTTTGATTGCAAAAGAGGAGAAGATTCTAGAAAAGCGGAATATGGATATAGATAGTATCAACACTCCTGATAGAGAGGTAGTTTCCTGCTTTTTAGTGGATGTGAGAGAGATTTAAAGTGGCAATCTTCTAGAAGCTTTCTCCAAGCTTTCTTTCCATTCTTATCTTACGCTTTCTTTCTATTCTTGTCTCAAATCTTATCCATTCTTTGAGGATAGAAAGAAAACAATTGTAACAAGTTGTCATGAGTTGGCACTTTCCTTTTTTAATGCTTTTTAGGTTTAAATGTTTTATCTTTTCTAGATTTAGAAATAAAGCTTGCATGTTGGCAAGCAGTAGTTGTAAAAGCAAGGAGATTTTAGGGTTCCCTACTCCTCTGCTTAGTTATAAATAAGAGCAGTGTTTGCTCATTTTTTTTTTGAACCGTGCTTGTGATAACAAGACATAAGTGTCTTTAGTACCTTCTCTTTGTTATTCAGTATTGTTCACTTTGTGTAAAGAGCAAGTTTACATACCTCTTTAGCTGCAAATACTTGTTTAGTGCATGTGTTGTGTTGATTATAATTAGGTTGATCGCATGTTGCCAGCGTGTTGCTACAACTTGCTGTCCCGAAGTTGTAATCCTTGTTCCAGAAACTTGAGTAAATAAAATCTTGAGCGTGTTTTGTTTGCCCCGATATAAAAGTCTCAAATTTCAGTCTATTTGTTTTTGTGTTAGAAGTATGAGTAAATAAAATCTTGAGCATGCTTTGTCTACCTTGAAATAAAAGTCTCGTATTTTCGTAATGCTTTTATGATCTCTTTTTCAGCTTGCCTTAAAACGCATGTTGAAGAATAGCTTATTTAAGTATCTTTGTCAGAAATCAAACTCGTCCATTTCTAATCTCTCTTGCTCTGCGTTTACTTGAGAGGGTAGAAACGTTTTAAGCGTAGGTTAAGTTGTAGCTGTCTAGTTTCATTAAAGGGAAAACCTCAGCCGCAACATCTAGTGTTCTATAACCTTGTGTTCTCGCAGCTGAACCAAAAAGATAGGCGTAACTAAGTTTAGATTACTTTCTTTATGCAACTCAGCAAAAGAGGGAGCTTCCCCTCCTAATTCGAAGAGCGGTTTACTGCACATAGCTGTCCGTTTCCAGAACGCATTCCAGAGGTGCGATTTGAAACGCCAACACTAGAGCTTGGATGGGGCTCATGCAAAGCCTGTAGAGACACCCATGTCTAACTCCAACCATCCAGGCAGTCTTGAAGTTAGAGTTCTTCGCCCATATGAGAACTTTGCCTTCAGAAAAGGCAACTTGATAACCCTTGTCTTCCAAGGCTGATATGGAAACAAGGTTCCGTGTGATGCCTAGAACGAATAATACATCATCCAATTGTAATGAATCGCCGGAATCCAGATGTAGAGATGAAGTCCCAACTCTTTTAACTGAGTAACTAGCATCATCTCCAATAATAACTTGATTGTTGGAATCTTTCGTCACCAAATCAGATAGATGTTCCTTGAATCCGGTGATGTGGCGAGAGGCGCCACTATCTATCAACCAAGCGTTGGTGTCGGTAGATACATTACTTGACAAGGCTGAATAGAACAGGTATTCACTTGTATCCTTTTGCATAGAGGCTTCATTGACATTAGCAAAGGCAGCCTGCTGCTTAGGCCTGGAAGGACATTCCTTTGCAAAATGACCATACTTGTCGCATCAGAAACATTGGACCTTGGAGAGGTCCCTCTTCTTCTTAAATGCGGGGCCACCATCAGCTCCTCTATCTCTGTTTCTTTTGAAATACCCTTTCTTCCCACCTTTCTTCTTTGAGGATTGAGTGGCAAGAACATGAAGATCTTCATTGGTGGAACTTTTCCCAATACTTCTTGCAGCCAACCTAGACTCTTCTTGATTACAGTCTGCCCTGAATCGATCAAACTTGGGAAGCTTTGATCTCGCACTGATTCCCTGAATATAAGACTCCCAGGATGAAGGGAGACCATTGAGAGCCAACATGGTTAGATCCTTGCTATCGACCACATGCCCAATAGACGAGAGCTGATCTCTCAATTCGGTTATCCTCATAAAGTAGGTGATGATAGTTTCTCCCTTCGCCATCTTCAAGTGATGAAGTTGTTGCTTCAGTGCAAGAGCCCGGTTGGTGTTGTTGATCTCGTCTCCTCTAGGGTTTTGAACATCTCTTTCTCAGTCCTTAACTTGGAGACGATAGGAATGATATGATCCTTCACCGAATCAACCAATATCTTCTTTGCCCTTGTATCTTTCTTCTTCCAAAGGGCTTTTTCCTCCTCTTTCGTAGGCTCGGGGGCGAAGCTCTCCAGGAACTCTGCCAATTCGCTTTCCTCCAAGGTGAGCATGATCCTGAATCTCCACGAGGTGAAGTTTGATGCTCCCTCAAGCCTATCTTCAACCTTAAGACCATTCACCATCTTGATGAGGGAATGAGGATGAGAGAATTCAACAAGGTAAGGCTGATAATTACAAATCTGATCGGGATCCTCTTCAAACCCGCTCTGATACCATGTAAGTTTTATATGATCAGATTAGAATGCAGAAAATAATTTAAAATTGACACAATGACATAGCCAATACCCTAGGAAAACCCTCTAACTTGAGGGAGAAAAACCCAGCCAATATAACTCCTTTATATTGATAACAATAAGAGCAGAAATCTGCATACAACTCAGGCACAACTCAATGCCTAATAGATACAATGAACAACACCTCTCTTAGATGCAAAGATACAAATTATATGTCTCTCCTAGAATCGATCTGCTGAATGGAGAAAACTCGATCTGCTGTTATAGAGTGAACTCCTTCTTGAACAATTCTGAATAAACTTGATATGAAATGAATGGAGATCATGTTTATTTATACAACAAGAAGGAGTCACACCCTTTCATGAACCAAGTCAGCCTCATAAGAAAAACACGACTTTACAAGAGGAGGCGTGATTTTCTAGGAAGGTCGGCTCCTTTAAATAAAATATCTTTTATTTATTTTATTTAATATTTTATCTTTAGTTCTTTAAGTGAGGGCGACTTTTCAAGATATAAGATATAAATAAATTTAAATAGCTAGAAGCTATTATTTAAATTTATTCTTCAATTCGCTTTGAAGTATTCATCACATATTTGCAATATATCATTAACAAATAGAAGAAGGGAGACTCCAAGAGGGGGCAGCAATGTGGCACTCTCCTAGGTACTCCACCTCTATAATGGAGGACCAATGTGTCCTATAATGGAGAACCTATGTGTTCTATAATGGGGGACCAAGTAGTCCCAAGGAGGCCAAAGGGGTACTTGCCTTTGGGCGTAGGAGAGTAGAGCCACCGAGACACCCTTTGTAACCTCACTCCCCTATCATGGTGTAGTGACAATGGGTCATGAAGGGATGAGGCAGGGCTACAATAGGCAGAATTGCTAAGAGGGCATCCTATAAAAGGGAGAACTGTTAAGAGGGCACCCTATTAGGGAGAACTGCTAAAAGGGTATCCTGTGATAGGGAGAACTGCTAGAAGGGCACCCTATCATGCAGCCTCCCAACTATCCTTGAGTGAATCAATTGTTGAAGAAAATCAATAGTTTATTAATACCTAGTTATGGCAAACTGCTAACTATTATTGTCGTGATAAATGATTCTATTCTACTAATCAATTTGATTATGGTAAATGGTTCTAATCTATGTGCAGGACTTCAACCATGGTTTCAAACAGGTGAAAAGTATTCTCTAACTCACTTGTTATTTGGAAATTAAGGATTTAGGGCATTCCCAATTAGGGACATTACAACACCAGATTTAGATTTAAAATATTTTATTATTTTTATTTGTACTTTGCTTTTAAATACTTAATACATTTATTATGGTGTTAAGAAACACCTTTTATATCATTGCTGGGCCAACCTCCCAGAAAGGGACATGACAGTCCTCCTTTCCTCAAATTGCTTGCTTCATGTCAAGGTAGCATATTATGGAGCTATGCTCATCGATCTTGGGTCTTTCTCTTGTCCACTAGAGAGCCTTCTATTCAAAAACACCCTGCAAACCTAGCTAGAATATCCTTTGTTTTGAAGCATTCTGTAGTTGAGGATACTCTCTCACCAACATGCCAACATCATGGATCTCACATTGCAATAACTTGGGCCAATGACTTAACGATTTGTCATGTCCTTGTTGCACCTCTGGAAATGAATTAGGACAGTCACATTTCAATTGAAATTTTACCCAATTAGGTTTGGTGGTAGCCACAATGATGATTCCCTTCAGCTGAAACCTTCTGCCAACATCGGCTAGCAATAAAACCCCCATAAAATGTACAAACTTGCAGCTGTTCATGTCTGACGATAGCAACTCATGATTTGAGATTAGCAAGATCAATGATATGACAATGATATAGTAGTTGCAATATTGAAACGTACTTGCAAAAATAAAGAATGTGAGTGATGTAGAAGCTGAAAACATCCCTGTAAAGACTGAAAATTCTTTGTTAGCAGTTACAAACTGAAAAACATTCCTTCCCATAATTGAAAACATTTGCATATCCACTTGTATGAGTGTAACTAAAATCATATGGTGATTGATAATGGTGGTAACAACAACATAAATGATTTCAATTCGGTGCATAGATGTCCTAGGCATAGTTGAAAAACTCGGACTCGGCAATAACTCTACAGACCCAAATTTTTTAAAAACTCGGGAGTCGGCAAAAACTTGGGGAAAAACTCGGCAATAACTCGGCAAATTTATCGAACATTTGAAAATACACAATTTTTTTAAATATTCTTTAAAAACCACACATAAACTGAATTTTTAGAACATATTACTGATTTCATCATATATAAATCAAAATTAGAGTCTAATACATATCAATCATCAATGTATCAACTTATTTCATCATATATAAATCAAAATTAGAGTTTAAAACCTTAATACATATCAATCATCAATGTATCATAGACCAAAAAACAAGTTCGACTTCTCAATACATATCAACTTCAAGTTTTTGTATCAATAAAAATTATCTATCCTAAATTTCTTCTACGATTGAAACTCAAAAGTTTTTGTCGCTGTTGTGTGGGTGGTATTGAAGTAGATGGTATAGCTGCAATGTCCTCAATAGAAGCCTCAACAGGTGCCCCAACAGGTGCCTCATCCATAGGGATAGGATCAAACTGCGTGTGTGAAGAAACAACCTCTATTGGCTGACCAAGCTCGCCTTCTTCCTCCTCATATGCTGCCGCCTCTGCTTCCCATTCAGTTGCCTCTACCTCCCTCTCCATCTCAACAAACTCATCATCACTTATCCATGGTTCCACATTGACCTCATCAGGCTCAACAATCCAATCTGAGTATGGATCAATGTCATCAAGGTCAAGTGCTTCATGCGAACTCAACCCTTGTACCTTCTTCTCATGCAACTAAAGGTTGTAGCGCACGTAGACAAGGTCATTCAAACGCTTTTGAGTCAACCGATTGCGCTTCTTTGTGTGAATGGCCTCAAAGACACTCCAGTTGCGCTCACAACCAGATGCACTACAAGGCTGAGATAAAATGCGAATGGCAACCTTTTGAAGATTAGGCGTTGTGGCACCATAATCTTGCCACCACAAATCTGCAAGGATAACAATTGCCATTTATAACTTAGTAAGGATTTAATAAACTTAAACATTAACATAATGTCATAAATAGTAAAATAATATTAAACACATGAATTTGTTACTTGATTGTAGAGTGTCTCTCCTACGAATGCAATCCTTGGAAGAAAACAATGGCCCTTCAGCCCTCTTATAGCTCTGTATCTCATCAAGTATGAGATCTCGAAGGTCATCATCACTAACCAATCTCTCAATACATGTATTGAGGCCAACTTGAACCTCTGCATCTGCTCTGAAAGTAGGAGAGAAATAAAACTTGGGGTTCAAAATGTAGGCAGCTACATGAATATGTTGGTGGAGTTGTCGGTTTCACCTCCAATCTATTATGCGCCATATGGGTTCATATTTGGTCTTGTTTGACCCATATAAATGCTGAATTGCCTCTTTGGCCTTATCCATGGCCTCATATAGATACCCCATGGGGCTTTTATCCCCATCCACCAATCGTAGAACTCTAACCAACGGTTCTGACACCTAAAATATAAAAAAATAACAAAATCAACAAGTTGTAATATTAGAAAGCAAAAAAACAAATCATCAATAAATGTTTGAAAACTTACTTTGATGATCTCCTCCATTTGTTTGGAAAATCTATCATAAAAAATGGTCGTCTTGACCTTATTAGCTTTAGGCTTCTTGGAATAAGGACTCTCCAACCATTTTTCACTCACAAACATGTGCTTGAGGTTGGGCAATGTAGCTAAAATGCTCTGCAAAGTGAGGAAATTGGTGGCAAAGCGTGTGACTCCTGATCGCACGAGATCCTTACCATCAGTGTGCTCTCTCATGAGACTTAGGACCCATGTGTGATTGTAGATGTACTTTGTGATATTCCTTCCATCTTCAACCACATTCTTCACCCAACTTATTTTTCCTATGTCCTCAAGGAGCAAGTCAAGATAGTGGGCAGCACAAGGGCTCCAAGATAATGTAGGATGCCTCGCCATTAGAAGTTTACCAGCTGCCACATATGCAGCTGCATTGTCGGTCACAATTTGAATTACATTTTTAACTCCCACTTCCATCACCACCTCATCCAACATGTTGCACAAGGTCTCTGCATTTTTTGTTTCATTAGAGGCATCAATTGATTTTAGAAATACCAGTTGTCCCCTTGAAGCCACTAGAAAGTTGACGAGTATCCTATTTTTGCCATCCGTCCACCCATCAGATATAATGGTGCAGCCATTCTTTTCCCAATTTCTCCTCTATTCCTCCACTAGTTTGTGTGTGTGTTTGGACCTCATTCTGCAATAATGGCCCACTCAACTCATAACGACTTGGGGCCTTGAACCCCTTACCTGCCACAATCAATGCAGTGACCAACTCTTCCTAATAAGGATTAGAAGCAACATTGAATGGAATATTGTTGTAGTACCAAAATCTAGCACATGCCAACTTCGCCTTATTTTGCAACTCTCTATTCCAAGAAGTACCTTCCAATGAAGGTTGTGCACCAGGAGTATTATGTGGAACAAAAAAATTAGAACTGAGGCTGCCCATACTTCCACTTCCTAATCTTCGTATTCGTGGCCCAAGAGAAGAAGAGCCTCCCATAGCCCTTTGTGACCCTATAGAACTGAAATCTGCATATGGGGCTGCCATTGCCTCTGCTGCTCTTTTTTTAATTTCCTTCCTTTGGTCAAATGCTGCAAGGAGTGCTTTGGCCTCCATCTCAACCTCTTCGGGTGCCTCTTTACATGGTGTAACATCTCGACAAGGGATTCGTGCAAGGTGGTATTTCAGCCGGTTTATGCCACCAAAATAAGACTCAGTGCAATGGTTGCAAATAACCTCTCCTCGCGTTGCACCTGGTGTTCCATGTTTCCAGCAAGGATCTCTTGGTTTGCCACCACTCTTTTTACTTGCATAAGCCATTAGTAAAATACCTAACAAAAGAGAGATAAGATAAACGTTAAGAGATAAAAAGTGAAGTTAAACAAAATAAATGAAACATATTAAAATTAAAAAATGATTGAAATTTGAAAGATTTGAATTTTGAAACATATTAAAATTAAAAATGATTGAAATATTTTTAATATATTAATTTATATTATGATAAATTGATAATAATGAATAGTAGAAAAGAAAATAATAACAAAAATAATGATATTGAAATAAAATTTGCAATTTGAATAACATTATTTTTGTTATTATTTTCTTTTCTACTATTCATCAATTTATCATGATATAATTTAATATATTTCAATTATTTTTAATTTTAAGTTTTAAAAATAAATAAAATTAAATTAAAAGTTTTCAATTTTCTTTTACAAATATAATTTAATATATTATATTATAAATTTATAAGTTTTAAAAATAAATCAAATTCAAAATTATAAGTTAATATATTAAATTAAATTATTAAAAATTATATTATAACTTAAATCAATTAAAAGTTAATATTAAATTAAAAATTATAAGTTAATATATTATAAACTTAAATCAATTATAAGTTAATAAGTTAATATATTAAATTATAAGTTTTAAAAAACAATTAAATTAGAAAATTTCAATTTTTTAAATACTTATAGTTTCAGACTATAGTTATTGTCTTATATTATATATAAAATTATAAATTATTCTTTACAAATATTTGATTACAAATCAATAAATAAAAAAATAATTAATTAAATTTTTTATCATGATAGATCTTGCCCCTGGACAAAAATGTTAAAAAAAATTAATTAAAAAATCTACCAAGGCAAAAATGTAATGGATTTCTAAATATTTTAGGTCTTTTGTCTGTGAATTGCGTGAGATTTCATGCAGAATAATCTAAGCCTAAGGAATTCGTAGAGGAAAACAAAGACAAATACCTTTGATCTTGCAGCCGTTGATTTCTTCTGACCTCCATTTTTCTCCTATGCCGTCGTGTTTTCTCAGACACGTTTTTTCTCTGCGCCGTCGTTGTTTCTCTATGCGTGGTGAACGAAATAAAAACGAAACGCCGTTTTTAGAGTTTGTCCCTAAAAACTTAGGGCAAAATTTATAAAAAAACGTGTTTTCATTGTTTCGCCTGCGTTTTTCTATTTTCACTGGCGTTTTTTTGTAGAAGACGCGTCGCGATTTTTAAGGATTACTCGGCTGCGAGTAATCAGGTGATTAACTCGCCTCTCACTTTGCCAAGTGATTACTCGTGAGTTAGGCGAGTTTTGTACGAGTATTTCAACTATGGTCCTAGGCATGTTTCCTCTTTTCTTGAGTAGTAGGAGATCATTAACAATTGCTCTCCTTTTTTGGGGGTGAATCTTTGCACAATATAATGTCTCCTTCCGTTGAGTAGTTGGAAGTGACCCTTGAAGCCTATTTAATTCCCGTAGGCTAATTTCGGGCTTTATTAGGGAATAATTAATTAAAGATATCAAGTTTCCACAATCCATAATGTTCTTTGCAATGATTTCTGGCTTTGATTGTGTGAGAAATCATTGCAAAGAATAATTAATTAATTAAATTTTAAATAGTCCTAACCTACTCGGGATAATTTATATTTAATTAATTCAAAGTTGAACTTGGGTTATTTTAATAAAGTGACTTTATTTTATGCCCATGGAAAATTTATAAAGTGAGTCACTTTATGAGTGGGAATATGAGATAAAAGAAAAAAAAACTAATTAAATTCTCTCAAGGATGGGATATAAAAGGGTTGAGAGCCAAAAAGCATTTCATTCTTAACTTGTTATCTCTTTGAGAGCTTATGCTTTTGGTTTAGCGAAACCTAGGACGAAAACTCTTGGGTTCTTTCTTGGTTTTTGTGGATGAAAACCTACTTGGCCAATCCTGGATGAATTCATTCAAAATTCATAGGTGCATTTAATCGGAGAAATAAGGGATTTGTTTGTACTTTGTAGTTGTCGGCTTTTGTATTCTAGGTACAATTTTATTGTGATTTGTAGGCAAATAATAAATTTGTGTTGATGGCATGTGTGAATTGTAGAATAATCAGAAAATATGTGTGCAATGTGTGCAAGTGAGATTGGACAGATTTTATGGTGTAGTGTGTGCTGTTGGAAAGAAACTAAAACTAAATATTTTAAGGAGTTTATTTTCCAGCCGTACCCCATCCTTTCCATACTATGAATCAACAAGGAGGCGATTCAATTGTCTTGAAGGCTTAAAGCCTTATTTCATACTAACATGGACTCCACACCATCTTACCAAGCTAGGTGCAGCTCCTTGAGGTGGGGCGATTCATTTTCTTAAGCTGCCATACTTCTAAGAGGCTTGCCATACCACTCGTGGAGGAGTCAAACAACATCAAGGGAGTGAAAACAGTTATAGCTGATTGGTTTGTGAAATTTTCCAAGTGTAGGTCAGCTATTCTACTCTACAATACTAATATATAAATGCTGTATGAAATTTCATGTGCATTTAATTTTTGCAACAATACTAAGAATTAAAATAAATTCTGTGTGTTCATTTTGGGGCAACAATATTTGTTTAAATGAAGTTAAGCAATATGTAGGTCTGGGAAGTAATGTTGTGATAGTTATTTGCAATATCCTTTCCAAGACAATTGAAAATGTAATCAGACCAATAGCATACAAATTGTTTATAAAAATGCCCATATGTAACCTTGGGTCAATACAATGATATTATGGTAAGTTTATGACTCAGAATAATAGTTGCAATAGTTCTAAGTGTTTTTATTTCACAATACTTCATATTTGGTTTCCTACAAACTGTTTGACAAAATGCCAATAAGGTAAACAATGTGAAAATTTCCAGTATGTTTAAAATATCCTAGTAGGGGATATTCCAGTGGTATTAGAGCATGCATGATTATTTATGAAATTTGCAAAAATTTACAAATATTCTAGTATGGGATATTACAGTGGTATCATACCCAAGAGCTTGCCAACCTGTGTTTTTTAAATTGTAGATTTCAGTAGTATAGGTTATTAATCAACAGAGTGAAAAGGCAGTTTTCAGTGGCTAACGAAAGATGAAGGCAAACAAGAACTCATGATAGAATTTTTCCAAATCTTTCAAGAATATCAGAAGAATCTAACAACATTACTAAAGCATCCAGAGATGCTAAAACCTTATTTATCAGCTGGAAAGAAAGAAGAAGGGACTAAAGAAAAGAATTTCTCCATTGCAGGGAAGGATAGGGACATCAAGAATGAACTCAGAAGAAGAAATCTTTAATTCTCATGCAAAGGAACTTGGGAGCGTAATCATCTGTGCAAGGATAAAGAAGTGAAGTTGTTAGAGGAAGAATCAGAAGTCACGGAAGGAAAGGCTGAAAAAGAGAATCAAGAAGATTGTCAAATTGCCCTTCCAAACATTTCAGTAGAGGAGCACACTAATGTTGAGCCTACTGAAAATTTCAATGCCTTCATGCCTTCTCTTTAGGAAGTTTGCAACAAAGCATAGGAAGAGGAATCCGATCTTGAAAGTTATGTTGCTTTTAAAAATGAGGATGAAACTAATTTTTCAAGTGCATCTGCAAGTGAAGAGGAGTGC
Organism: Sequoiadendron giganteum; assembly: GCA_007115665.2. Lineage (NCBI taxonomy): Eukaryota > Viridiplantae > Streptophyta > Pinopsida > Cupressales > Cupressaceae > Sequoiadendron > Sequoiadendron giganteum. The sequence goes on from CM021103.1 coordinate 706,416,361, forward strand.
ATGGGTCTTCATGATAGTGCTACGATTGAAGGATATGCTGATTTGGAGTTTGCTAAATCAGCAACTAAGGATAAATCATATGAAGTTATGGATGTTTTGATGATTCATTGATTGAGCATAGAGCTGTACTAACCTCAACGCGCAAATTTGGCAAAGGTAATGATAGAGAGGTAGCTGATTTTGAAAATTATGCTAATGAAGACAATTCAGAAATGTGGTTGTGTGAAGAGCCAAATCCCTTGGCTAAGTTTGATCAAAGGTCTAGTGCATTGCAAATTTTGAAAAATCAATTGTTGGTCACTGAGGAAAAGGTTGTTCAAACCTTAACTTGTTTTTTTTTTGTATTCATGAGAGTTTACTTAAATGTTGATCATAGAGATCAAACATACAATGTCAATTTATACAACAGTATTGCTGTCAAAAAACTCTAATTTGAAGATTAGTATCCATTCTATAATGCATACCTCGAAGGATAGCTGTATATACTATTTCATTTTTAGTTACAAAATAGATATGTACATATTTTTCACAGTATAGACTGGAAAGTTAATCCACTTTTTCTTTGGCTTTCTTCATTGGATTTCTTTTGCTACTGTTTGGGATCCCCTTCATGAACTCTTTCAGTCCAGGCTTGCAGTATAGCCATTGGTTTGCGTTGATCAGTTCATCTTTTGTTATTTCAATCTTGCCTTTCTTCATTAGCTTCTGGATTTATCTTTAGCAACCTCTACTGTGATGGAGACCTGCATGAAAATATTATGGATTGTGAGTCGTCTATTAGACTCAGTAAGTGCCCTCCTAGTGCCTAGGTACTTTTCTGTATTTCTAGCTTTCCAAAGAAACCAAAGAATTTCAATAGTAAGAATCAGCTAATAAATATTAATTCCTTTTCCTAAGCCATCAATTTTCCCTAATAAAATTTCCTTTTTCCTTTTTTTCCATTAATTCCCCCTCCCCTATTAACTCAATTGCAAATAAGTTCCAGATTTCCTTAGCAAAGAAACAGTTAAAGAATACATGAGAAATAGATTCAGATTTCGTACAGATTTCACAAATAATTGGATTGCCTTTAGGATCAAAATTTGACAGTTTTTGTAACAATGACATCCATTTGAAACCAACTTTCTTTGGTTCTAAAACATTGTTCCATAATCCAGTGAAAGTTTTGTTCCATTGGTTTGGACTCAAGTTTAACTTCCAACTTTTATTCAACTGATCAGATATGTTAGGGGGATCTACAAGAAAGCAAGAAATTTCTTTTGCTTTTAAGTTATTTATTTTTTCATTTTCCAGCCACAAGAAGTCTTGGCTATGCTCAATGTTGTAATCATATTGTTTTTCTAGTTCCATTTTATGTTTTTTTACTTGGTTGAGTAAATCCCAACTTTTTAGTTTACCATTGATCATTAGATTTTTGAAACTTGAAATACCTTTCTCGTTCCAATCTTTGGCCGAGCACCCTTGGAGTAGGGCCAACAACTTATTGTTATGATAAATATTCCACCATATTGATCTTATGGGGGTAATCTTATTTAGGTCTTTATTAATTGGAAATTTATTTAGAGTAACTTCCTTGCTAAGCTCCCAGACTTTCCACAAATTTTTGAAAACATTGGATCCGGTCGGAGATATAGGGAAATTGCCAAAAAAGAGATCACAGAGAGGTAGGTTCCTCCAAGCTTTGGCTCTTTTGGGTACAACATTCTTTATGTTATTTCTAATCAAAATCTTCCATGGTTCATTACCTTTTATACTTTTGCATATCCATTTTATAGTGAGGGCGATACCTTGTTTTTCTAGATCCTTTAATCCTAATCCCCCTTTCTGTTTTTCAACACAACACCATTCCCATTTAACAACGTGCTTTTTCTTTTTACCTTTCCCATCTGACCACAAAAATTGCCTCATTCTCTTCTAGATTTCATCTATTTGGTAGCTGCTAAACATCCATATCGAGGCATAATAGATATTATACGAGAAGATAATTTTTTGGCATACTTGTGCTTTGCCAGCAATAGAAAGATATTGCTTGTTCCGGGCTTCCATTTTTTTGATAATTTTACTCTTCATCCAATCCCACATATATTCCAGATTGGGATTAACTGCGAAGGGAATTCCTAGGTACCTCACTATCTTGTTTGGTCCTCCCCAATGGAATTCATGCTCTTTACACCACTCAAGTTGCTAACTTTCCTAACTTAGTAGAATGGTCTTTCCTTTAGAGATCTTGGCCCCTGAGGCTTTAGCATATATGTCCATTTTCTTCATCAAATTTTCAAAAATTTCTTTTTCCATTTGGACAAAGAGTGTTGTATCATCAGCAAATTGGATATTAATTAATTTTTCCTCATTTGGGAGAGTAAGTCCATGGATGCTTGAGCTTAGCACAGGGTCTCTTATAATGTAATGTAGAGCATCTACGACTATACCAAATAAGGAGGGGGCAAGGGGTAGCCTTGCCTTATGGATCTCTATAGTTGGAACTTCTTTGTGAGCTCTCCATTAACTTCAACCCTAGTTGATGCATCCTTCGTTAAAGTTCTTACTATGTTCCACGGTGTGTTGGGGATAGGGATGGGGCAACGACTGGGGACGTGTTTCCGAGACGTCCCCTAGGGGGGCCAGTTTTAGGGGACAAAACGGGACAACGATATACAAATATATATATGAATTTTTCAAAATTTATTAATATATTATAGAGAGAGAGAGGGAAAGAGAGAGATATGTCAATAACTGATAACAAAAATATCAATATGTAAATAAATCACGAGAGCAGTAGGAAATATATATATATATATATATATATATATATATATATATATATATATGAATTTTTCAAAATTTATTAATATATTATAGAGGGAGAGAGGGAAAGAGAGAGATATGTCAATAACTGATAACAACAATATCAATATGTAAATAAATCACGAGAGCAGTAGGAAATATATATATATATATATATGAATTTCTTAAAATTTATTAATATATTATAGAGAGAGAGAGGGAAAGAGAGAGATATGTCAAACTGTGCAACTTGAATACTTCTAGAAAGAACAAATCAGCAACCTAAACTACTGTAAACACTGCAGATATTGCAAAGAAGTGTGCAAATTTTGTCAGTCTATCAACAATAACAAAAATACAATCCCTCTCTTGCACCTTAGGCAAGCCCATGATGAAATCCATTGAGATACTTTCCCATTTTTGATTGGGAATAGGCAAGGACTACAACAAGTCTGCAGGAAAAGTGTGCTCGTTCTTGTTTTGTTGACAAATTTGACATTTTGACATACCGAAGGACTTCATCTTTGAGTCCCTTCCATCTGAATCATTCCCGAATCTGCTTATAAGTTCTAAAGAATCCTTGGTGACCAGCCAAGGGAGCATCATGGAAAGTCTCAAGAATCTTCTCCTTGCATCTAGATTCAGGCACCAAGAAGATCCTCGTAGAGAATCAATTCATTCACTGCTTTGTACCTTTCATCCTGTAAGGTACCTTCTACTATGCTCGTGGCAAAGGAGTTTTTTTCATATTTTGCAAGGATTTGTTCCTCCCAATCAGCAGTGATCTCTATCAAGGAACTCAAATGTGGCCTTCTTGACAAGGCATCAACCACAATGTTCTTCTTCCCTTTGACATACTTTGTCAAAATCGTAAGCTTGCAACTTATGAACCCACTTCTGTTGTCTCTTTCTAATGAAGGAAATGCTTGAGGCTGTTATGATCGGTGTTCAAAATGAACTTGCCACCAACCAAATATTGCCCGAACTTGGCCAATGCATGCATGATTACAAGCATCTCCTTATCATAGATTAAGTTTTTTCCACAATCCTCAACTTTCTACTTTCAAAGACAATTGGGTGCTTGTTCTGCATTAGAACAACACCTATTCCTTCTTCAAAAGCATCACATTGAAGCTCAAAAGGCTTGGAGAAGTCAAATATGGCCAAAACAAGGCATGTACTCACGATTTGCTTAGTAGATTCTAAGCATTTCATTTAAATTGTCTTTTGAAAGACTGAAAGACCGATTTTTTCAAAGGATTGGAAAATTGAATGTAAGATATAGTTGGTTTCTGTGCAATTGTGAATTATACCAGTTGTGGAGGTTTCCTTGTATGTTTTTTGAAGGAATGAAAAAATAGTTTATAAGGTGTGGTTATCTGTGTATGCTTCCATTTTCATTTCCGTAGTTTGAATTTCAATGATTTGTCTGATTAATTCAATGTTTTAAAAGCATTAGGTAATTAGCCATCGTCATGGGGATTAAAAGTGATTTTGTAAGGGAATGCAAACAAAGTGAAAGATCAAAAACACTGGATCTGATTGTGGATGTTTTTATGAAGGAGAGGAAACTTTTGTTTTGGTGTAATCCTTGTGCAAACAATTTAATGAAACTGCTGCTTTTCAACAGAGAGGCAGTTTGAAAATACCCTCTCAATTTTTTTGATTTTTCAATGACACTTACAATTGTAATCAAGCACCCATTAAGGTTAGCTGAAACCCAAAACGATGCAGAAAGAACTCTAACCAAGAATGCGCCTAAAACCACTTAAGGAGGAGGGGAAGGCATATGGTCAAAGGATCCCTAGGATCTAGTAAATCACTGACTGGACTGATTACAATAGAATGAGAGTAATTAAACTTGACACCAAGAATGTGCACACAAGTTCCTGTAGAAAGCGAGGTGCTAACATATGGTGGAGTACTAATTACAAAACTGAAAGAACTTAGGCGGACAACCAGCCATGAGAGATTTTCCACACTTCCACTAAAACAGTGGGGGGAAAGAAATTACAAATAAAACAATTCATCCGTTGCGGCAGACATCCACTTGTGAGTGGGAATTCACCACTTTCCAGTGGGTACAAATGAGAGATTATTAAGTTCTTTTTCCACTCTGGCGGTAAACCCTCCAGGAGTTACAAGTATGAGAAATTAAGCACAAGTAAGCAGTAAAGAATGAATGAAACAGTACTACTGTTAACAATCTTACAATGTAAAGAACTACTGCAAATTACAAGTGATTACAATAGAATTGAAGCTCAAGAAATAGAAGATCTCCCATTCTAGAATTCTCTCAATTATTGAAGGAATAAACTTAAATCAAGGATTGAAATAATTCTGATATAAAATCAGCAAACTGAAAGTTTGAACCAGCAAACATCAACTCACCAAAAAATGTCAAATCTCTTACCAAACTCCACAAACTTGAGCCAAACTGAAAGTGTCTCTCTTCTATAGCTAGGCGACCAAGAAACCACCACTTTCCAACCATCAAACTCAGCAAAGACAACCAACACACATTCTGAAGCAATAGATGAATGGTACGGCCCTAGGAGAGGGTCGACCTCACTTATAAAATCAGCCACTTCATATTAAATTCTGTCCTTGCACCAAAAGGGGCGCCTCTAGCATATAGATGGATAGAAACAATACCCATAAAGCAAACAAAAATCATATCAAAAGCTGTATATGAAAATCACCTTCAGCCAAACAATAACCAACAACATGGAAACTGGAAATATCTCACCAAAACTCCACAATAATGCTCAATATGTACTTCTGGATGAAGTACACTCTCAGGTCACCATCTAGGAACCATAGTTTCAGGCCCGAAGAATGGAGTAGAATTTGCTAAGCTTTCCCTTAGTCGGATTCTAGATTTCAAACCAGCAGCATAACTTTGCTTTCCAAAACATAACATAATCAGCTCTCCAAAATGCAACAATATATAAGTTTCAATGGGCAAATGAAACACTTTGAATTCCAAGAAGTCGAATCACTTCAACTTCCTAAGGGATGCCACCTTTAACCATTCACTTTATTGTGAAATAATAAAACATTATTCCCCTTCCGTTTAGGTGTCCATTTCAATTTGCAACTATAAAGCATTTAATGATTTAATAAATGCTCAACATGACCCCTTAATGTCCCCTCTTTAAAACAACATGAAGTTATCACTCCTAGGCGTGGGGGTACAACTTAAAAACATGAAATTGACTAAGTATAACACTTAGTCCAAGGAGATTGTAAATGTAATCAAATCTTTCCTATAAATGGGATCCTAATACCTAAGAGCAAAGACTAAGTTTCAAATTTCTGTGTAAGGCAATTATAAATAAGAATGATATTTCCAGAATTTTCTTCTAACTGCGTTTTCTAGAATTTCTTATTAAATGTGAATGTGCTGATTGGAGAACATTATCTGATTTCTATGTTTGCATATCAATGAAGTAACTTCTATTTGTAAGTGGAGAGACCCGCTTTCAAGGGATGCGTCCCTTTGTGCGCAGGCTTCCTCAACAGTCATTTACCATTTGTTAAGTATGTATTAACATACACACCCTTCTACATGATGGCGGATTACTTTTAAGAGAGTTCCGATTTCACATGTATACAGAAAAATCACGGGAATGATTGAATTTAATATGACTGTTCATAATTTCGATTTTAATTGATTCTTATAGAAATATCATAACATGTATGATAATTTCGATCACTTATGAATGACAATGATACTTGCATCACTGTCATTCATATCTGACCGAAGCTATCACACATTAACAGAGATAACCAAAACCAATGCCAATACTGAAACTAAAAGATTACCATAAATAGCATGATGACCTGAGTTGAACTGCAGATGATGATAGTGCCAAAATTAGACTTACTAAAAATAGCCACTGCCAAAAATAGTAAGTTCACTTCAACTCAACAGAAAGCCAAACTGATTGGCCACACTGAACTGCAAAAGATTGAGTTGTTGCTAGAGTGATACTGCTATAAATATACTTACCAAAAATAGCACATTGCTATAAATAGTAAGTTTGCCAAAACCACATTTGTACGCCAACTGAGCAGTATCATGACTTACTATAAATAGTAAGTGTTTCCAAATATCTTTGAAGCACAAACCGGGCAACCATCATGACTTACTATAAATAGTAAGTGCTCGGAAAGGATGTCAGATTCAGATGCATGTCACACCACCTTGGAGATCTCTAAAAACCCAGAAAAACCCATAAACCTTTCCTGCATGCAAGGTATCAGTCAAAATTGCATGTCATTATTTTAACATGCATGTTACCTCATTTTGAAGCTCTTCAAAAACTCAGAAAGCTCCACTAGACATGCGTCAGAAAGACACACATGCAAGCCCTCAAAACTGCATCTAAAACCTCCTATAAAATAGGAAACCCAAATTTCCCATTATGCTTAGCCTACAAGTTTCTGGAAATAGGCTAAATCCAATTGTAGAGCATAGGGCTAAATCGGGGACATTACACAGTTTCATAACTGCCATGGTGGATATGAAACCGCTGCAACAGTTTGCTTGTGGAAAAATGACAGCTTCACCAAAAGATGGCAGAACTGTGAACACCACTAGAAGGAAGGAAATGGGATAATGTTAAGGGTTTAAGGAGGACTATGGGGCATAATGCCTAGTAGGTTTGATTAACCAGATTTGTCACAGAGACTGAAGTCAACAGTTGTTTTGTTTAATGCCACATGGGCCATCGAGGGCTTTTGATTATCATTGTACTTTGATATCGGCCCATGTATTTTTGGCCACTTATATGGAAATGCTTGGATAAAGTTTTTCAATTCCTCTCAACCATAGGGTAATATGGACTTTTTATATTTTCATTGAAATATAAAGGCAGTTTTTGCTATTGTCAAAAGAAAAAACTTTATCCCTTTTTAAACTAAGCAGACAGTCATATAACTGTTGTGTAACTGCAGTTATATGATGCATCATTGCCAATTTAATTTTGTGATTTTTTTGGAAATCTTTGCCGTATTTCTGCTTTCTAGTTTTCATTTTTCTTATTCTTTAATTCCCATTAAATTTAGAGAGTAGATGTTTCAGAGGTAGTGTTTCCCCTTTTAGGGATATGACTGAATTCTTTTATTCTCTTTATTCCAAGTGTTTTTACTATTTTTTTAATTCATGAAATTGAATTAGGACATGCATGAAAATTAATTTTGTAATCAGATAAACATTGAACTTGTTTGCCTTGTAGCTTCTGAAAGAAGTAAATTAATAATTTGCTGCATATCATCTTAATAAATAAATGTCACTTCAAAATTCATAAACACTAGTATTTTTTTACAATTTGCAGTTATAAGCAACGCATAATTGATAATGGGAGCAATTGTTAATACTTTTAAACCTTAGAGCACATAGGAGTGAATTATAAACAAGCTAAGCAAAATTTCTAGGGTTAATGATGTTGTCCTCATAGTTGAGTGTAGGTTGACAATTCATGTAAAGCAAGTTAACAGCCGTAGAGCAATTCATAACTGCTTTGTGAATAAATCATCTTGGCAGATTAGTGATCTCCTGTTATTGCCATGTTACTCTATTTAAAGCTGTTACTCAATACAGGGAATAAAATACAACGCTACATCAACAAATGGGAAAAGTTACAAGTTAACAGTTTTGCATGCAATTATGAGGCTTGGAATTCACTAGATAAGCATTGTTTATTTTCTTTTTCTTTTTTCTTATGATAACTGAACCACGGAGTGTGCTTGTATAAGTTTGAAATTATGGCTGTTGAATTGATAATCAATTCAACATTTGCATTTTAGATTCATCATTGTCATTATTCACAATATATTTTCTATATTAATTTTCCAACTTAATAAAAAAGTTTCACTATATACCATGCTGCTATATGGTACTATGTATAAGATTTGGCATTACAATATCTGATGGTTTCTTATTTATGATGCAGATTCTGCACTTGGTTTTTCTGGGGTACTGCAAAAGGTTGAAGAGTTGAGAAAATCCATTCCTAATGTTTACATGTTGAATCAGCTTAGTAATCCTGCAAATCCTGATGCACACTTTCAAAGCACAGGTTGAAAATTTGTTGTTTTATGAGGTAGTTTTTTTGATTTCAGTGTCTTGATATGATATTTGTCTTTGGGCCTAGAATGCCATTGTTTCTACTAGCATGTTACTTCTCACTATATTTGTTTCTATCATATAAAGTGCCTTAGTTGAATCACTGTAGAAGTTAAGTAAATGATTACGGCACGATGCATCCTTATTGCCTTAGTTGCTTCATACATGTTTGAATATGTTTATGAACAATGCAGTTGTGTATCTATAAGAACCTAATTGTAATGTAACTATAAGAGTAATTCAAAGAGATAAGGACCAAAAAGGTGATTAAACATGGTAGATTGTGAGTTATTGCAAATTGAAAAGTGTCGTCCAGTTCCACTTGAATTATTTGTGTTTGTAGACGGCCAAGAGTGATTATGTGTTTAGTCAGCCAATTAATGTAATTAAATAAAACTATAATGTATGCAGCAATATTTTATGCTATAAGTTGTCAGGAATTAAGTCCCCGACCAATGGGATTAATTGTAATGGGTAGTTGCGACGATTGTTCTCAACCATCATCAACAACTATATATATGTTATGTTTCATTGTTGTTGGGGACATGATATGACATGACATAGCATAGAGGATTGTACATTGTATCTATTGCATTAATGAATGAAAGTACCATTATTCTATGCACATTATGTGCTCATGAATATTTCTTATGTATGTTATGTAAGTTATATTCTCGTTTACTCTAGTATGTTGCCAATGTTTACTCATTGGGATACTTTCACTGTACTACGAGAGTAAACGGAAATTCATAGAACATAAACAACAAGTACAGAATAATCATGAACACATGTTGCACAAAATAATAGTACTTCATCTATTGATTCATTGTAACCAAGTACAATTACATGTACTAGAATATAACATCAAAATGTAACAGCATGCATCACAATGTCATTGTCGCTAACATAATCATCATATTCCCCGATTATATTGACTCAAGTATATATAGTCGTTGGTGGTGGTTGAGAAATCAATCGTGACGACGCTTCACACGACAACAACCAATCACTAGTCAGGGAATTAATCTTCCCTAGACAACATGTACAAAAGTATATGAAATATTTATGAACTAACTATAGTCTTATTTGCTGACAAAACCTGGACAACTAATTATGCTTTTTGCTGACTACATCATCCCCCACACAGAAGAAGGCATCTTCTAGATGACATGACAAGCTAAATGGGGATTACACTAAAATATACTATTTAGAAGAAGGGGGGTACGAGGACGTCCTTGGGTGAATGGATGATGTCGGAGTGGACGCTGGGGATTGTAGCTCTCTCAGTCTTCGCACCTCCTCCATACGTACTCGAAGTTGATGCTCGACCATGATCTCACATTCTCTAGCTGCCTTGACCATGCGGGCCGCCTCCATCAGTTGGCACTTAGCCTGGTCTGCCTCCGTCCCCTTTGCTGCCAATTGCTCCTCTAATTCCTTCACCCTCTATTCAACTTGCTACACCTTGTGTTGCGCCTCCTCTACTTCTGTCACCTTGGCCTCCAAGGCCGATGCTCGAGCTTTTTCTACATTGGCAAGTTGGGTTTCTCGGCCAACTGTGCTTGGAACTTCTTCATGTTTTCCGCCCATTCGTCTTTTACTTTCTGCACGAGCCAAAGTGCCTCCACCTTCCCCTTCACCGCTGCTTCGGTGGATACTAGTTGGTGTTTCAATGCATATAAAATATCCTGGAAGGCTGCCTTAATGCTAAATAGGGCTGCCAGGACTCGACCATCCCTCCCTGCCACCATTCGTCTTTTACTTTTTGCACGAGCCGAAGTGCCTCCACCTTCCCCTTCACCGCTGCTTCGATTGATACTAGTTGGCGTTTCAGTGCATATAAAATATCTTGGAAGGCTGCCTCAATGCTAAATAAGGCTGCCAGGACTCGACCATCCCTCCCTGCCACCATTTGTCATGATCCACGCCAAGCTCTTATCATTGACAATCTCCTCTCTTGATCATCCCCGAATGGTAAAGATGCGGGCAAACTCCTCTTCACATCCAACCTACACAAATCCCTGGATCCACTGAACCTCTCGTGTTACCAGTGAAGAGCGACCAATCTTGAGTTGCTCAGAAATCTTCCCCATTCGTTGCATCAAATTTCCCATGTTTTTGAAGGTCCTCCATGTACCTTTGAACTGTTCCAAAGGGATCAGATGGGTTTGGCTTTGACATCTCCAAAATCAGTCCTTCGGACCCGTTGGACTCATCCTCCTCTTTCCCTGATGGGGTGGCTGGCGGTGACCCTTGGCCTGCCATGGAAGGCTCCATCAACAATGGTCCCCCACTCTTGTACGACTTCCACTGGCTCAGCCTCACCTGTCACCTTTGGTGGCATATCTTGGTGTGTTCCCTCCTCTTTTGTCATCATGGCAGTGAAACTCTACTGCGTTTGGATAGGTGGCCCCCTTTGGTTTGGGCCCTCGGCCAAAGTCTCCGAAGGGCTTGACAGTGGCAACTTTGGAATCTCAATCGCCAGGACAACTAAACCCAACCAACCATCAATTTGCGCCACTTTTGGTGCTCGTAGCGGTCTAGCAGAAGAAGCTGGTAGTTTGGCTGATGTGATTGTTCCACATGTGGTCATCGGCCCCGATATTGTAGTGGTTGGCACTGATGCAACTGGCGTCGATGCTGCAACTGGTGGCACCGATGATGTGGCTGGCAATGTGACTACTGTCGGTGCTGCAACTAGTGGCATCGACATTGGCGAGGTGACTAGCAATGTGATTGGCGCCGATGCAACTGTTGGCACCGACGTTGGCGGAAAGACTGGCAATGTGCATAGCGCCGATGCTGCAATTCTAAGTGGGAATTTCCTTGCTGCTCCAATTGGCGATGCTAGAAGTGTGAATGTTATTGCTAGTGGTGGACTTCTTGTTCCAACTGGCGGTGCTGGGAGGGTGAATGCTGCTGGCTGCAAGGGTGGTATTGCAACCACCACGATATTTGTCTTTGGTGTGGTTTTAGTATGTGCTGGTGGGATCACTATTGGTACCTGTACTGTCGATGGTGTAGGTATAGGTATTGCTTATTGTGGCTCCATTGACAACTCTACCATGATTGCCTCTTCTACCTCTTCTAACCTCGTGTCCCTTGCCAAGGAGACTTCCTCCATACTCATGTCGTCATCCTCATCGGAAGATAACTCTCGCCTCTCTTGTACTCGAGGTGTCTCCATCTCCACTCTCATCATCGCTGCTCAACCTTGGTGGTGAGTTATCTACTTGCCTCTTCCTCTTCGGTGGCAGCAATGAATGTGGCACCTCCCTGCCGACATTTTGTACATCGAGGTCGGTCCAGTGAAATATTGTCGGCCACCTGTCCTTTATTTGTTTGACCAGTTAGAACTTGCCCCAGTTGGTAGGTGGCACTTGGGTAAAGATGGCATCCAACAACAGTCTAATGGTGTGTTGGGTCATATAGAATGCCTTGTGCGTGAGAACCTGAACTCCTGGATGCGCTCTGACAACCCCGTGGCCCAATTGTATACTTTTCTTATATGTAGCCCAATCATGAGGCCGACCATCCACACTGCTACGTCAGGAGCCTGACTCGCCCTCGTGAGTCTGCTCTTTATAAGGTCCAACAGACATTTCCACTTGGCATTGCTAAGAAAACTCTTCCTCAAATCCTTGTTGCCTGCGCTCCATATACTATCTTGTTCTTGTTGTGTGAGATTGGACCTGCATACCTTTGCCACTAGGTTTTCCTTCGTCTGCTTGGACATTTTCCCCGAGGGCTTTGCAATTGAAGCCCCTCGGCAGGGAATTCTAAATACTCGTGTAAACTCAGGAGCTCCATACAATATACTCACTTGGCAACCTCTATAATTTATCATGGACCTGTGACTATGTCGATCATAGTGTATTAGCATCTGCCTCAAGTAAGGCTCGAATTCACATGTATTGAAAAATGGCATTTGCGCCACCTTGTCAACCTGAGCCGTCTTCAACGCCTTCTTCATGATATGGTCGTCTGTTGCTACAAGCCACCAAGAACGACATTCTGTGCTGCTCAAGCTCTCCCAGGTTATGTTATCTGACATAACTGTGTCATCACTTGCTCTTGCCATTGCCATGCCTCCTGCTATCTTTGGTCGAATTATTTGGAGCTTCTTGCCTCTGCTACTACTAGCAGCCATCTTCTCCTGGCAGAAATAATTACTTTTTGGTATTGGCAGTCATGGGTTATAACCACGATTATGGAAACCGTTACAATAACTGCTTTTTCCTTCTTTTGTCATGCTTCTTTTGGTGCTTGATGTTGTCTTGGTTTTTTTATTTGCTGCACACTTTGCACTAGTGGTACTCGTACGCCCTTGCCTCTACTGTACAACACATTGCCACCAATAACCTTTTATTCCTTCAACGTCTTCACTTTTACCAACCTCGTATGTTGTTGAGTCCTGAAAATCGTTCGTTGTTCCGTACAGATCCTTTGTACGTCTTGAGGTTTGTAATTCTCTTTTGTTTTTTCAACGTACACTCTCCTCTGAATGACTCACATTTCCTTCACAATATTGTACAGTCTCCTTTAGACATTGTACGACCTTGTTTTGAATTTTGACAATCTCCTTTGGCTAGTGTACGGACTTTTGTGTGATGTCCCCACTCTAGTCAGTTCTAGGGAACAGTGTGTTAGCCCTTTTCTTGGACCCTTGTGGGCTAGCTGGATTGGTTAGAGGGTCAGTGGTGTTTTCTAGAGGAGTTGATTGTTCTCGTTTTCAAAGCTCAGTGGTTGGTTCACAATGGGCCTTGGCAGTTCAGGAGTTGACAGCTTCTGACAGCACAAAATTCTATGGAGATTTGAGGAAGTTATGCTTATTTAAGTGATTTAAGTTATTAATTAACTTATCATTATTTTATAAAGTCAAATTGACTTTATCATTTTTATATCACTTAAATATTCATAAAAAGGGTGATTTAAAATTAAATCACTTAATCATTTAAGTGGGTGCCAAATATTAAGTTCTTAACTATTGAAAAGGACTTAATATTATTTTAAAAGATTTAAATGATGTAAAAGGCGTATCTTCTTGGAAATGCGTGCCTTTTTGGTATAAAGGCATTTTTGGCAATGAGAACATCATTCATTTGATTATTTCGACTTTGCCTTTGGTTTCCTCCTGTTCTTTCACCTGTGATCAGGGTTTTGAGCAATCTTCCATTGGAGAACGATATCTCTTCAATGTTGAGCACTTTTGAGACTATGAGAGACCAGTTGAATTTGTGCAAATGGTGAGAGCTTCATACAGAGGTTCTACATGCTTCAATCAGGGTTTATTTATTTAGTATTCAGTTGTTGGCAATAAGGAAGAGGGTTAACTCATCCAGAGTCGCCATCTTCAGCAGATTTGTAGCTACAGGTTGGATTCTTCAAAGACTTCATTGGGCCGTACCATGTGCATTGAAAATTTGCCCTCTGTGAGAATGGCGTGTGAAGCCAGAAGCTAGGGCGCTTCCTTTTTGGCTCTTGTTTGGACTTCTTTGTGGGCGGCTATTACTATTATATCATTGTATCCTATTTTTGAGTCAGGAAAGTCCATACTGGAGGCTAGGCGTCCACATATGCCAGTTTTCACCATTCTTGGCTGGTGAGTTGGCTTACTTTTTATATAAAATATCTGGAGACATTCTGCTTTGTTTAGCACTTGTGATCTATTGGTTATTGTTAAATAATACCTTCTGCATTTACATTCTGTAGAAATTAGCTCTGTTTCTCAGTTTATGAGCTTTAATATGATGCACCCCTTCTCTTCTGTCTATAAACTTTCTCTCTAAAAAACAAATAAAATACATTAAGACTTATGAAATCTTGGGGTTTGAGTTGAGAGCCAGTAGGGCTCATCTCATTTTGCACAAGATGTTCTTGGCATGTATTGAAGTTAGTTCACTGTGCTATGTGTTTAAGGCATCGTTGAATAACTTCTTCACAATATTGATGTGCGACCCTCTTCCAACCCTGCCGTGAATTTTCTGTTGCACTCTCGCTCTGTGCTTGTATGGATTCTCTCCACAGTCTTCCTTGTACGGTGTATTTTTTCCTCTGTGGCTCGCCCTTGGATAACTTTTGCCTCTGATTCTCCAATCCCTTGTCTTCTTTTTTCGCTCCCACACCACCATACAAGTTTGCCTGTACATGGCCGCCCAAAAGTTTTGATGTTTCTTTGGTATGTCTTGCCATATGTTGTATGGTTGTCGTATGTCGTACGACCTTTCTGTTGTTAAGCTCATATGGAATGCGGTATTCACCCTTGTGTGCAACCTCCTTCTCTGGGCGTACGATTTTCCTTAACACTTGATGCCTATTGTCTTCCTCAGTAGTTTGCTCAACCTCTTGTATAGTCCCTCCGGGTTTCTATTGTACGATGTGCAGGTTTAGTGTGAAGAATCTTTGCAAAAAATTCTTCCCATTTGTCAATTCATTCTTAAGTGGCCATACGACCTTCTTCCTCAATAATATATGAACCTTAGCAGTATTTTTTATTTTAATATTTTACATTTTACTAATTTTGATGTCCTCATCCCTTTTAAATTTTTTTCTCTCTTCCTTTATAATTTTCACCTTGTTTTTCCTTTTTTTCCAATTTTTATTCTTCTCCTGCTTTTTCATTTTTTCTCTCTTCGTTTTTTGAATTTTTGAATTCCTTCTCGATATTTTTTCCATTTTTCTCCATTTTTTCATTCAATTCCTCCGTCTTAATTTTTTCACTTTTCGACTCCAATTTAATTTTGTCAGTTTTTAACTCTTCTTTCTTCAATTTTTGTTTTTAATAATATTGATTTTCTCTCTCCTCCCCTTCATGTTTTCTCTTCACACCTTTGATTTCATCTCCTTTACGAACCCTTAACTCCGAGGCATAATGCCATTTACACATAATTGGGGGTTGTTTATAATTCTAACATTCTTCGTCACGGCAAGTACCCATAAATTTTAAATCAAACCATTTATCTAGTAATGGGGTGGGCCCTATATCTTTGAAGCTCATGTTGACGTACTATCTGCGGTATTGTTGGTACCATGTCACGTTCTCGCCATCCACCGTCGATGGCCCGGTTGGGTTTGGCACAATGTGCCATAGTTCGTCCGTTGTCACCACCTTCGGCGTCTTCCTCTTTTCTCTCATGTACTTGAGTAGGTCATTTGTGTATCCATCGACATTAGAAACAAAGGTGTCTTCTATCATTATGATTGTCTTGAGGCACGGTCCCACCTTTTTCGCATACGCACTCCATTCCTCGTCATCCCACCATTCTTCTTTATCACTTTTCATTTTGTTCACGTTCCTTCCTTTCTTTTGTAGCCTGCTCCTCTTTCTCTCTCTGGGCTTCCTCTGTAAGCTCTTTGGCCAAGTATCCCCTCCTTATGCCTTCGTATTGTGCATGATATTTCTAGTGACCACCTACCCTCTTCCAGAGAACAGGTGCTCCAAACAATGCATTAGTTAAATGCTTGTGCACTCGAGGCACTGTGATACCTTCCACTTGCTTGTTGGCGAGTCTTTCTTCTCCTCCACCACCTGGTATGACTCAGTCTTCTTCTGGTGCATATTGGCTTCCGTTTATGCCCCAGTCTTGTTCTTCTATGGCTTCCTCCTTGTGTATAGGCCAATCTTCCTTTGTTGTGTACCCGAGCATGCTGATCTACTTTGGTTCTTCCCTTCTTTCCTTGTATGGTTTAAGCTTTGACCCATTGATGGCGTCTGGTAGCAGCATTTCGTCCAAATTTTCCAACTTTACTGCTCTATTATCACAAACTTCTCTGATTTAAAAGGTCCTAACCAACAAACTTTGAACTTCCTGGGCTTAATTTCGTTGCAACCATTACACTTTAGAACTAATTGGCCTTGTCGGAAATTCACCCGTTGGAGATATTTATCGTGCCAGAATTTCATCCTCTTTTGTGCCGTTTCCATCGCCCATTGTGCCATCACTCTTCCTTCGTCGAGCTTGTTGAGCTGGAATAACTATTCTTTCAGGCTCTCCATGTCACCTAGTTTGTTATCGACCGCTATCCTTAGGCTCAGTACCATGCATTCCACTGGCACTATTGCCTCTTGGTCGTACAATTGGAATGGTGTGTGTCTAGTCGTGACCTTGTACGTCGTACGATATGCCCATAGTACGACAGGTAATCTTTCCTCCCAATCAACATCTTCCATGCTACACGACTTGTGAATGATGGACACTAGTACCTTGTTTGTAGACTTCGCTTGGCCATTGGCTCTCGGGTAGTACGAACTTGACAAGTTGTCGAATATCCGAAACCTTGTTGTCATCAACCCTATGACATGGTTGATGAAATGCCCCCCTCAGTCACTAGTGATGTGGATTGGAATGCCGTTCCATGTCACTATTTGTTCATAGATGAATCTTGCCATACTCTGCATGATGTTGTCTGCTAAGGCTCGAGCCTCGGCCCACTTCATCAAGTACTCAGTGGCCACGACTATGTATCGGCATCGATGCAACTGGCTCACTTTTAGCGGCCCAATGAAGTCTAATCCCCAACATTCAAACAACTCTTGGGGTTGGGATGGAAATAGTGACATATAGTCTCACTTGAGAGGCTTTCCCACTCTCTGGCACGTGTCACAATTCGTCACCCACTCTCAGGCGTCTGTATGTACCATCGACCACCGTAATCCCGCCAAAAGAACTTTCCTTGCTATGGCGTCGGGTCCCATGTGTCCTCTGGCTAGGCCTTTGTTTGCCTCTTTTGGTACGCTTGAAATCTCTTCCTCCATTACACATCGCCTCAATATTTGAGCTGGCCCCATCTTATATAGTAGCTCATTAATAAGTGGAAGGTTTTGGTTTTTAGTACAAGCTTCCTCCGTTCGGCTGGCGACATCTCCTTTGGAAATGTCGACGTTGACAGGTACTCGCCAATCTTCTCATACCACAGAGGGAGTGTTGCAATTTGGAACAAGTGAGCGTCCAGAAAGTCTTCGTTTACTCCACCCTCAGCAGGTTCGCCAGATTGGATTCTTGACAACTGGTCGGCGATCACATGGCTTTTTCCCGGACGTACAATGATTGTAAACATGAATTCTTGCAATTACAACCATCGACTTACTCTCCCTTGTATTATAGGTTTGTTCACTAAGTACATCAGGGCCTGGTGGTCCACGTAGAACGTGAACAGTGTCGTCAAGAGGTAGTGTCTAAACTTTTGCATTGCGTACACCATCCCAAGGGCTTCTCTTTCTGTCGTACTATAGTTCTTTTCTGCCTTTGACAACAAATGACTGGTGAAGAATACTAGATGATCCAGTCCTTGTATGCCCACTTGTGCTAGTGTTGCTCTGCTTGCATAATTTGAGGCATCTACGTGTACATGAAACTCTTTGTTCTAGTTCGGGTATGCCAATATTGGTGAATTGATCAATCGTACCTTCAACTTGTTGAATGCCTTCTCCTACTTGTCCTTCCACACAAATGGCTATCCTTTCCTTGCGAGTATGTCGAGTGGGTAGGAGATCTGTGCAAGTTCTTGATGAACCTCCGGTAGTACCCCACGTGTCCAAGGAAGGATTTCACTTCGGTGATGTTCTATGGGCCCTCCATCTGTACGATGATGTAATGTCCCCTTTTTAGTGATGACCTTGCTATGGATTGATAGCCGGAAATCTGTAGGCTATTCAGATGAGCATAGTAGGATTTCCAGTGTTTCCTGCTCAACTTGGCCTTCTGTGGTTTTGATGTAAACTTACTATTTTTAGCATTGGTTTTTTTTAGTAAGTCCATTTTTGGCAATATCTTCATCAGCAGTATTGTTCAGATCATTATCCAAATCATGGTAATCTTTTAGTTTTGGTTTGGCGTTGGCTTTCTCATTGGACTAAGTTTTATACTTAGTTAAAATTGTGTTTTGAAGTTGTACCCAACGCCTAGCTTAATGACTTCAAGTTGTTTTTAAGTTGGGGCCATAAAGCTGATAAATTTAATATTTTATTAAATGTTTTATTTCTTATCAAAGTGGGACGACTTGGAGAGGAGAATGAAGAGTTTTAATATTTTATTTTCAAAGGTTTTTTTTGGAGATGGGCATCCCTTTTGGGAAGTTGAAGAGTTGTCTTTTGGAGTTATAGTTGATTCATCTTCTTCTGAGAAGCTTATTTATTGTTGGCTTGCTCTTTCTTCCTCATCTTGGAAATTTGAAAGTAAAGTTATGCTACTGGTTTGAAATCCAGAACCTCGCTAAGGGGAAGCTTAGCATTTTGCAATCCATCCTTCGGGCCTGAAACTATGGCTTCCTAGGTGGGTCTTTGAGACTGTACTTCACACAGGAGTGCAGATGGAGCTTTATTTCTGATGTTATTTAATAGGTTGTTGCTTTATAACCTGTTATTGAGTTGCTGGTTTGTTCATGGCTGAAGCGAATTTCTGTTTGTAGATTCGCCATTGAATTTTCTATCGTTCTGGGTACTGGCCCATGCTGTTCCACTATGGAGGGCGCCCTTTTTGCAAGTTTGCAAATTTTATCATTGAGTTTTTTATTTTTAAGAAGAGGTCGACCTTCTTGCTTGGTCGTACCTTTTCTTGACTTGTGCATTGGGATTCATGCCTCTCTCTGTGACTTATGTTTTTGGCTCGAATTATTCATGAAGGTTGGACACTTAGCTCTTAACTGTGGTTTAGCTGTGATTTGAGAGCTTTCCGAGCTGTTTCGGAGAAGATACGTCCATTTTGGTGAATTCACTACTTGGTGGTATGATTTTTTGTACCTTTTGTTTCTGATCAGATTAGTTAGTTTTTACTTATATGTTGATTTGAGCTTCAATTCTTCATCTATTCATGTTGTAAGAGTTAGAGGAACTGATACTCTAACTATCTCATGTTTTTGGAAGCTTATCTTTGATATTTTGCAGCTGTATGTCATTTGTTTGTAAGCTGATTAGTAGTACTAACAACCATTGTTTCATTGCTGCAAATTCTAGTTAATTTTATACTCCCACGATTGAGTGGTTGAGTTTAATAAAGCATCTTTCTTATGTTGTATTCCCCCCACAAAATAAGTGGTTGTGAGGACTTGTATACCCCCCACTGTACAACTGGAAGTGTGCTTACATGGTTGGCTTGCCGCCTTAATTAAATTGTAATAATCTCACCCACTGAACAAGTGGAGTATTCCCACCGCTTGTGGATGCCTGCTCAGCAGAAGAATTGTTCTTTCAGTTTTGTAATTAGCACTCCACCATATGTTAGCACCTTGCCTTCTAAAAGATCTTGTGTGCACATTCTTGGTGTTGAGTTTAGCTCTCTCTCTTAATTGTAATCAAGTCAGTTATTGAGTTATTAGATCCTAGGGATCCTTTGACCATATGCCCGTCCCTCTTCCTTAAGTGGTTTTAGGGCGCATTCTTGGCTAGAGTTTATTTTTGCATCGTTTTGATTTGGAGCTAACCTTAACGAGTGCATGATTGCATTGTATGTGAATTGAAAAAAATCAAGAAAAAATTAAGGGGAACATTTCAGATGACCCTTATCTTGTCCGACTTCATCTTCAATCTGGAGACAATGTCTCCCAACAGCTTTCCCTACGGTACCATGAATCGACACTTCTTCGGATTGAGTGCTAGGCGTGCTACCCTGCACCTCTCCATACATTCTTTGAGTGCTTTCAGATGCTTCTCCCTTTCACTGTAAATTGACCAATCGTCCAAAAATGCCTTGAAGTTGCCAACCGACATCTTGTCAAAAATGTGTAGGATTATTCTTTGAAAGGTGGCCGACGCGTTGCACAACCTGAACAACATTCGGTTGTACACATACACACCGTCTTCGGTTGTACTCGTGCACAACCTGAACGACATTCAATGGATTTTCTATCATTTGGGATCACCACCTAGATTAG
Source organism: Sequoiadendron giganteum (assembly GCA_007115665.2). Classification (NCBI taxonomy): domain Eukaryota; kingdom Viridiplantae; phylum Streptophyta; class Pinopsida; order Cupressales; family Cupressaceae; genus Sequoiadendron; species Sequoiadendron giganteum. The sequence continues at coordinate 706,437,146 of CM021103.1, forward strand.
AGTTAGAATATCTAGATAAAGTAAAACTACAATATGAAGCACAAGAAATTCCGATATTTTGCATACCTATAATATATTTTGAAACTCTTTTGGGTACTTGAAGTGAGTTTATTGAGGTGTAAACATAAATATAGATATTAACTCAACTTTAAAAGCAATATTAGGTCTTATATTAGCTTAAGTAATTTAAACTACCAACTAATTGTCTATATAGAGTTGTATCATCATGTAATGTCCCCGTTTTTCGAGTGATTACCTAGCATAGTCCACTAGCTTATTTTATTCCCATAAGCTAAGTTGGAAAATTGAGGGGATAATTTAATTAATTAAATATTAAATCATCCTAAGACTTTTTAAACATTTATATTTAATTAATTGAGTTTTATTATTAAAGTGGCTTTCAATAAATGTGTTGGTAAATTATTTAATAAAGTCACTTTGGGAAAAGTAAAATTTAATTAAAAATCAAAAGTTGGTGATGAATATAAAAGGGTGGTGAAGGAAATCTATTATCATTTTTGGAAAATTATTATTGGGACTATTTTGGAGAGCTTGGCTTATAGGTTCAGGAAACTTGAGGATGAAAACCCTTGGGTTTCATGGTTGATTGGACAAAAACCCAATACCATCGAATGGCGGATTCATTCAAAATTCGCATTGAGCATTAATGATGAGTTGGATGATTTTTGGAAATTTTTGAAGTCTTTTAAAAGACGAATTTCAGAATAATTATGGCTTGGGAAATCTTATTGGGCTAGCCATAGCTGAATATCCCTTCCTGGAATGAGATGCCACAGGTTAAAATATATGTTATTCTTTGTCATTGCTGTGCCTAAAGATTAATAGAGTTGGATCATGTTGATGAGGCGTTTGAGGCAAGAGTATGGCTAAAATAACTCAGGGTGGGCTGTTTGTCTAAATTTGGTGACTAAATCAGTGTACGTAATGCCAAATGTACACGCCAACCACAAGTTCATTGAAGGACGAATGGATTAAGTGCTAGAGGGGAGTTTGATGGCTTATTTCAAGAAAGTGTTGGAAATTGTTTTTTAATAGTGAGACACAGATTGACATGATCATTCTCCCAAGGCTGGTTGACCAACTCAGCACCTCCCTATTGCTGTATATATATGGTGACTGTCTACAAAATAGTGACTGTAATATTGTTGGCTTAAGTTGTCAAGTTGGATAGAGGAGTTCGAGCTGTTTGGGTGATTATTAACTGTTACACCTTCCTATTGTTGCTGAGGATTACCTGTTGCTGAGCGTGGAAGGTGCAGGTAGTACCTAAATCGTGTATGGCAGTTGGAACATCTCATATAACCTAGTGCTTGGAGTTCAAGATTCCAGCGATTGCTGCTATCCAGGTTGGAACTGTAAACCATTTTCTTGTGAATTGTAAACAGTGGTAATATTAAAGCTCAATGGATATAATTGTTATGAATAGGTGTACTACAAACTGTTTGTCTTAATGTCCCAAATTTTGAGTTATCTTTGCATACCATTCTGGGTATTTTATTGTATGTATTTCTGCAAACAAAAGCCATAAGCAAGTCAAATAACATTCACACAATAAATCACAACAAAACCCCTCTTGCCTGACAATGAAGTTGGATAATTTAAGTGCACAATGGCAAGAAGTTCCTTCTGTGGAATCAGCATGAAACTAAAGTATTTGACTTAATACTGCTTAACCGAGTTTGGAAATAAGACAAAAAAAAATGGTTCAAATTTTTGGAGAATCTTACACTTAAAGAGAAGTATCTATGTCAACCATATCAACTTCATATGGAATGGAAACAAGTTTAGCATTATCCATATGAAACCTAACTAGAAGATCAATTAGCATACTTCTCTTGAAAAACAAAGATACTGTCGATTCTTGCCAAATTTGTATGCTAAGAAAACTTAAATCAATTATTTTAAATGTTTGACATAACTTAGATTTAGTATGTAATAAAGGAAGGTTTACTAGAAGTAATAATTGTTTATTGCCTATTTTAATATGCATTCATTATAACTCAGTAAACTGTTAGACACACAGGACAACTGAGGAGGGGGAGGGGGGAGGTGAATCAGTTGTCTATTAAAACCTTTAACCCTTATTAATCATTAGCAGAATGTAAACATATGAAACATAAACACATTCAACGCCACACACAAGAGAACACTAGATTTACATGGAAAACCCTAATCAAGGATTAACTCACATATATATGAATAGCAACATTGAATACAATAGGCTCACTGCCCAAAAGAGAAGAATGGCTTCACTGCCCAAAGGACTCACTGTCCAGAAGAAAGAAGAATAGAAGAAGTCTGTTACAAAGAGATTCACTATCTCAGAGCAATAGAAAAAATCCACCACTGCAACTCTGCACCATCCGCAACCTTTGGCTCACTACCTCTAGCAACTTCAGGTACACTGAAAATGTAGGCACCTTTTGCTCACTGCATCCAACAACCTTAGGCATTTAAGCTCACACTCAGATCACCACACTCGATCACATTCACATCATACAACTCTCACACATCTACCACACACATCTCCAACAATTAATCTTGCTTATATATCCTCCACAACATCAAAAACTTTCTCCATGTCAACCACAATGAAATGTATGCACCTCAAACGTGCAACCACTAAATAGGTCAGCACCAAACACTTCCGTGGTGGAAAGAAGTGAAGGCAAACCACACCAAGGGTTAACTAGGACACAAATCTACACCGACACGTTTCACCATGCTTCCACAATCAAACAACAACCTCCGCAATTAGCGCTAGCATGCCAGGTCGGCCAAACTTGAACTAACATTAACAAGCGACCACATACACACCTCTTTAGGTCTGAAAACACCATGTGGACCACAAAGTGACATTCCACAACATCCCAAGATATTCCAACATCATCAGAATATTTTGCAACATTGCCATAACCACCTGAAACTGAGAACACCATCATCCTATGCAATTAGTAACACTGCCATGGCATATAACACACTATCCAATCTTGCAAAACACCTAAACACACAAAACTCCAAGGGATGGTAGATGTAGACAATATTAGCACCTTCCCAAATCCGCAAGATAGGAAACCACAACGCAGAGAAATGCAGAGCAATCTCATTTCTCCCAGACAACCTTCTTCACAGGTAACACACTATCAAACACAACTTCCATTGCCGCATGATCCAGAACCTGAAACTCTAGATATAGCACCTGTGAACACCTTTGATCATCACATCCAAACTGCACAAGCATATCTTCAACCATGAAGAAATGCGGAGCACAACATTGAACACACCTCTGTCACATTGCACACTGTCTTATTCAAATTTTCTCAAAAGCACTTGGAAACCAAGTGAACCAGCTACTTCAACAACACCACAAACACCTTCTCGATATATCTAGAACATCTGCAACACCCGCTCAGTACCACAAACACTTCTCAACATGACCACACTAGAAGTTGACATCAAATCACAGCACTAATGACAACATAGTACAAAAATCTTCAACAATCTCCTTGACCATACTGGAGGTTGACATCAATGTGACATCAAACCACAACACATCCACACTAGGGGTTGGGTTGACATCAATGACAACACTAATGACAACACCAACAATCTCCAACATAAACAGGATAAGGAAATACCAGAACTACAAAGAACTCAAACCAATAACTGCATAAAGCTATATTCCATTCATCTGCTTATACAAAATAGTTTAGGAAATCTCCAAATCCCCTTTCTCATGTACAATAGAAGTATATAAAGTAGCCGATGATTGTTGAGAACTTCCAACTATTGGCAACTACAAAGAGCAACAACTTACATCCGAGAAACTAATTATGTTGACTACTAAAGAAGTAAATTAAAACTTGATAAGCACATGATTATACTGAGAAGGGGGTCGGGAGGAGGGGGGTGGGAGGTGAATCAGTATGTATAATACAATCTTTTACTTCTTCAACTTAACAATCACAATAACATCAATTGCACAATATCTATAACAAGAACACACAATTTATGTGGAAACCTATTGTGACCTTTTCACACATCGCCCCATTGCAAATGGGGACCCTCTTTTTTTTTCTTTTGGGTTTGTTTTGCCTTGGCGTCGCAACTACTAATTACCATGTTTCTTTTACAATGAGGAGTTTGAGTTTTTATTTGAAGGGTTATCTGAGTCAAGAAATGATTATGAACCAGAATCAATGCATGAACGTTGCCAAAGTGCTTAGAAGGCCTTGTGGACGAAGATCGACTGTCATTTCAATCAATTTTGACACTTCCTAAATTTTAGGGTTTTCACCCCGTGCCCCTATTTTTTAGGAATTTTTTTTTGGCATTTTTAGCCCATTCTGGAATCCCTATTTTTAGAAAGTTTCTATTTTTGGAAAATTTCTATTTTTGGCAGGGTTTCTATTTTTGGAAAGTGTGCAGGTCATGGCTTCGTCAACATCAACTTCAGAAGGTTACAGGGAAAGATGGGTAAAAATTTTGAAAAATCTAGAAATTTGCCTAAGGCATGGATATGCATGTGCTAAATTTGCCATTGGCAAGGAAAAAATTGCAAGAGTGCAAGGAAGTCCGCCCAGCAACATGCAAGGGAAAAATTGCAAGAGTGCAAGGAAGTCCGCCCAGCAACATGCAAGGAAAAAATTGCAAGAGTGCAAGGAAGTCCGCCCAACAACATGCAAGGAAAAAATTGCAAGAGTGCAAGGAAGTCCGCCCCAGCTGAAGAGCACAAAAGATTTACTGAGAGGGGGGGGTGAATCAGTAAATCAATCACAAACTTTTATTTCTTAATCTTTTCAAACTTTTTACAATCAATTTTTGATATGAACCAATTTCCCAGATTGACACAACTTTATTGAAATAATATTTTTAAAGTAGGCACCAACCTACAGATTTACACCAAGATGATTTAGTAGAATGTAGCCTACAAGGAACACCTAGACCTTTACAAATTTAGTAGACACCTGCCTACAAGGAGCACCAACCCCTAATGCAAGGCACCAATCCTTGACTTGATGGAAGTGAGACTGCCTTCAATCTGATCTGCACAAACCCAACTCTCCAATCTGCTCTATGTGATAAATAATATCACCTTCAGCCCACACAAGGAGATGGGAATCTGACTGAACTGCTAATCTTCAAAAACAACCACAACTTTCAAGCCCTGAAATGAATGATAAATATATACTTTGTTCTAGAATTGCATCCCTTGGTGAAAGATCATATCTTTGTCATTTCAGAATTCATTCACACCTCTTCATTTGCTTCATTTCTGATTTAATATTTTTTTATTTTCAGCTTTGTTTTATTAAATCTGTTTGCATTGTTTTATCAAAACAGATTGAATCACTTCACTGGATGAAGACACCTTTTCAAACGAATGATCATGTTAATAAAACATCGCACCACTTGAGTTGAGGTCAATAGGTGAAGGAACACGTCTTTTGAAAAAGGCACGATGACCATTAGCTGACTACGTCTTTTTCCAAGAGAGACACGACCCTGAAGAAATATCTCAAGAAGACGCATATGCTGATCTTTGATGATTCGCATCTCTTTAAAAAGACATCTGGTTACATCTTGACACGTTTTTGAAATTTAGATTATTTACACCAATTCATACGCATTAACAGAGTTTTGTTAAAACACCTGATCTTAACTTTTTGATCCGCACTAATTAAAAATGACTAATTAAACAAAAACACGTCTTCTTGAAACAACACAAAAGTGATTTATGCAAAACACGTCTTCAGCTTGACTATCCAGATTTTATTTTGAATGATGATTTGGAAAAGTCCGATTTGAAAGAATGTTAGTCTGAAAGTGACTGAGTCAGTATCTTGAATATCATGGTGAAGCACGCCGCTCGCATGCATGTACTGCACCCCTTGAAGAAGCTGATTCATAATCAATTTAATATTGAAATTGCTCACTTTCATGGGCCCCTTCTCGTCTACCGCGATTTTCTCCAGATAATCATTTAAAGTCTGCTGCATTATTTCTGAGACGACGAAGATTTCATTAAAATTGCACTTGTCAGACGGCAGCATCACGTCTTTTGCCTTCACGATAAAAGGGTGGCGAAGTCCTCGAATCATTTGCAATTCCCGGAACGCTCTTCGCCCTTCGCTTTCTGAAGATGCAACATTTCTTATCTTTTTAATGGCAACTATTTCGCCTGTTGTCTTGTCAATGGCCACACATACAGTATACCACATTACTTTTGAAAGCTCGTATTTCTCGTCAATCTCAAACTCCTCAGGTGGCTCTTCTTTGTGAAACTGAACACTATACTTATTTTTTCTTCCGTCACAGTTCTCTGAACACTTTTCGATTGTTCTCAACATTCTGATTCAAATTTTCACACAAAACTCTTCATATATCTTCTTGAAGGTCTGTCATACATCTCTAAATCTGTTGCTATCAACCTGCTACACATGGATAATCTTTTTAAAATAGTCTTGCCAGTAATCTTATCTATGACAACATTTTTCTTCTCATATTTGACATCAATGACAATATTTCTAACACCAGCAACATGCAAGGAAAAAATGACAAATTACAAGTGAAATCCGCTCCAAGAAGGTTGGAGAAGGGTGAAAGTGTGAAGAGGTCCGCTCCAAGATGTTTGGAAGTGGTGAAATTGCAAGTAAAATTCGCCTTATGTCAAATAAAATGGCAAATTGCTAGTGCAAATCCACCCCAAGCTTGGTAAAATGAAAAATTACACAAGGCAAGTGCGCTTAAACCATAAATGACATGAAAAATACTTGGAGAAGTTGGAATTGAAGTCCTTTTTGCCTAAGGGTGAAAATTTGAGGAATAAAATTTAAAATTTTGCCCAAGTCCAGACATTTAAAAAATTATATAAAAAAAATCAAATTGCATGTCTGGCAATGAGGAAATTCGCCAGAAGAAGGAAGAAAATGGCAATGCGGCAGGCAAGTCCGCCATGTAGTTTGCAAAATGGCAAAGCAGCAAGGAAGTCCGCCCAGCACATTGTGAAGTGACAAAGCACACTGGAAGTCCACCCTTGGATGAAGGCAACATGGCAAGGAAGTTCCAAAGTTCGCCCTGCAGCATGGAAGAGAAATTTCTAAGGCATTGGTCAAAATATGCCAAGCATCAAGGATGGTAAGACAAGTATGAAGTCCGCCACCCCCAGCATGATAAAAAATTTCTAATGCATGTGCTAAATTCGCCCAAGCATGAAAGATGTCAAAGAAGTTGCCAAGTCCGCCTTGGCAATTGGAAAGGCACAAGCAAAGTCCGCCCCCCTCCAGCATGGTGAAAATTTCTAAGGCATGGAAAAAAAACGTGATTAGCAAGCCAAGTGCCAAGTCCGCTCGAACATGTCCAAGACACAACGAAGTCTGCCAGGGAGAAAGAAAAAGAGTTGGCTTGCCAATGAGGAAGTCCGCTCAAGCAGAATAGAAAATTGGCATGACATCTGCCAAAGTCCGCCAAGGTTAGAAACAAACATGGTAAAATTTGCCAAGAGGAAGCAAAAAAATGGCTAAGTATGGAATTTTCCTACAATAAAAGGATCAAATTTTGACTAAGTGTTGGAAAGAAAACATGGAAAAACGAACATGGAGACTAAGGAGGACATCCAACCTGCTGAAGTGGTGCCTCGACCAATCAAATTGTTCCAAGTCGGCACGTCCAGATTCAATGAACCTAGCACTCCGCAATGCGGCAACTTTTATTTTATTGTTGGTTCATATTTAGCAGAAAGGACAAGTGTCCCAGGTGTAATTTTCTCATTGGTCGAGAAGAGTTAGTTATGACAAGCCCTAATTAGGGTTTTATTTTGTAATCTTGGCCGTTGATTCTAAATCAATCTTGGCCATTGAATGGTAATTGGGGAGCCTATAAATTGAGCTCGTCCCTCATTTGTAAAGCATGGGAGCATGTTGCAAAACATGCTTGAGATAAGTAAATTGTTGCATACGACTGCCAAAGTAATAAGTAATGCATTGTTCAAATTGATGGTGATCATTTCTCTTGTTTTGGAGTTGGCATGGTTCTTATCCCTCATCATAGTTTAGATTTTATTCCATGTATGTTAGACGAATGCAAGATTTGATAAGTATTAATTTATGGTGTAACTCTGCTCATACTTTCTTTGAATGGATGATTTTCATTCAATGCGTAAAGTTAGACTGAGCTTTTGATGTGTATGCTTCGATGTTTACTTCAAATAATATTGTTCTATTGATGGTGTTGTTCGTAGTAAAGAAATCTTAAGCACAAAACCCTAGAAGATTGCACCCACTTTGTGTAGTTGTTGTTGAGCGTGGCGAAGCAAAGCGTGGTTAGTGGTTTCACCAAGTTAATACTGTCTCTTGGATTCTTAGGGAGTAGCTTAGAAATTCTAAACCCTTCTCCCCTTTTTTTAAGTTTGTTTGATCCAGGACCCAAACAATAGAGCTTTATTGTCTAGACCTTCATTGTGAATTGAACAAGCCCAACGTAAGTCCCCTCGTGATTACCAGCAAATCACAAACTACCACAGAGCTTATCCGCACCCCAACTTTGGAACATTGGAATTACCTTGTGACGTATCTCGCAATCTTAGCATGAAAGGTGATTTTTATCAAGAGAGGATAGAGCGTCTAAGGACACTTTATTCTAGAGTGTTCGTGTGTGTCACAAAACACGCATCAACAAAACCCTTACGAGAGAAAATGACGTCAAAATATTGTTTATATAAAAGTTCTCTTACAATCTTCGTAGGCACCAACTCATTGGAGATACCAATTTGTAATGTCCCCTTCCTAATTAGTTTAGTATGGTGGACAATTAGCCTATTCAGCAGATTCCTGTAGGCTAATGAGTTGGGGTTAGGGAATCCTTGGAGTCAATTGGATCTAACAAGTTGAAAGTATCAGGCGATTATTTGAGCTTCAGAGATTATGATGTGTAGAACACCACTTTCTGGGGTGGTTTTGGATGAGTTCTTCTATACTTACTACTTTTATTAAGTTAGTTTCAGGCACCGATACGGTCAGTTGTTAGCATTTCTATTTTTTAGCTATGTCGGTGGAAGCATTTAATGTCGGTATTCAAATATTTAATATTGTCCAATATTTTAATTTAAATAACAATATTTTATAAAGTTAAATTAAATATTTAACTTTATTGTTATTTAATATTTTAAAGTGACTTTATGAAGGGGTACTTTTGGGAGACATAAGAAGTCATTTTAAATTTAATAAAGTATTCCCAAAAGTTGGATGCCTCACTTGGAGAAATTCAAATAAGGGGACATTTAAAATTTAAATAAAAGTGCATTTAGTGCTAAATGGGGCGTGGGGTTTTGGAGAGCCATACAAAAGAATTTTGGGAGCTCATTTTGGTTTTATGCTTGACTTGTTATTTAATATTCTTCTTTGCTAGAGGAGCTGGTTCTTCTTCTTGGTTTGTGAGAACAAAACCCTTTATAGGCAACATTCTCCACAATCTGGAGGATTACTTAGTGATTTCATTATGGAGATCACATCTGGGCATATTTATGGAGTTTCTATTTTAGTTTGGAGGAGGATATTGCATATGAGATTTATGGCGACGGATTGGAGGAGGATTGGGAGAGATTTATTGCTGTTTTGACTTCCCAAGGTTGGCCGTACCATCTCCATAGCTGGCCGTACCATCTTGACAAGGGCGTGTGATTTGAGAGTTGGACGCCTAGGGTTTTAGGCAGTTTATTGCTGTGTTAAGGGCGCGTAGGGTTGGAGGACAGATTTCCATCATTCGCGAGCATTTAGACTCAGTCCCAGAGGTGTGGCATCCATTTCCGAGAGCTCACAAGAGCTGGTTGATAGTGCAAAAAATTATCAAAGTCAATTGGATTTTCTGGGTATGTTCGAAATAGATATGTAATGTCATTTGATGACCTGGGTTGCTCTTATATTTGGAAAATTTTGTATTTTCAAATCAGCAATTAAATCTGGAAATTTCTGCTATATGTATTTCTGAACATTGTTTTATTTCTGAGTTATTTAATTGCTGCAAGTTACTTTATTTCTGCTCTTCATTGCAAAAAGAAACACCTTCTACATTTCAGTCTTCTTCTATTAAACACATCAAAACAAACAAACAAAAAACAAGGCAAAACAAGGGTGCATATTACACAATCCCACTTACAATATTCATAGGCATCAACCTACTGGAGACACCAATCCCCACAACTGAGAACTGACTAAGCAAGAGACACCAATCTCTTTTGATAGGAGGGACCAACCTCTCCAATATGAGGCACCAACCTTAATCACAATGAAGTCTTTGCCTTTCTCAAAAACTGCTCTAATAAATCTGTTCAAATCTTCCTTGAAATCTGATATAGATCACCTTGAAAGGTCTGCTATAATTCTGCCTTAATCACCTTCAGAATCTGCTATAAATCCTTCAAAATTCTGCTCATAAGATCTTCATTCATCTGCCCATATGGTCATCTTAAATCTGCTTATAGAGTCTTCACAAAGCCTTCATAAATATGCTCTTATCTTCTAGAATCTACATAAATCTGCTTTAAAATCTGAATGATATTCTTATTAATTGCTTCAAGAATCTGTAGCATTCTTCATATTTATTTCTGCTTAAATCTGCATCTGCAATTTATCTGCTTTGCTGTATATATCTGATTTATCTCTTTGTCTCTCACACTTGCTTCCTTATTCACTCTTCACATATCTCACACATCTACACACCTTTCTCCACACAAATCTGATTCCTCTTATATCCTCATGGCTGAGTGAAGAGAGGCATCCTTTTGGAAAGTGATAACCTTCCAATTAGTCATGTCCTTTCCTTAATTTCCATCACTCCCTTTTGAAGACTCTAATTGCTACCTTTGTTATTCTCCTTTATCGCTGCCTTTGTTCTTTTTAATCGCTCCTTTTTGTAACATATAAATTGCAGCTGTTTTGAAGACATCTAATTGCTCTCCTTATTCATCTTTAATTGCTGCTCTCTAATATATCATTGCTGCCTTTTTATCATGAAATAAATTGCTCATCTTATCTCCTAAAAATTCTGCTCTTATTCGAATTGATTTTTCATTGAATTACTTCTCTTAAAACCTCCAAAGAGATCTTGCATTTATATACTGATGCAGAGCGGAAGGACTCAAAATAATAGTCTTGACACTTTCCAATCAGGGTTTCAAAGCAAACAAGGCACAAGTGCTTCTTTGGTCATTCTGGCAATGTGTTCCTCAAGCCTAACACATGGGACAGCACCTTAACATCACTCAACCCTTGAGGGCAGCATGGGGTAAGGGCAAACATGGTGTCTTCAAACTTGTTTCAACATTCTCCAAGGGTTCCCAAACATATACAGCCCCAAGCAAGTGATCAATGCAAAGATTTGTGCAAACTAGATATTGCTGCCCCTAGGTGTAACAAGGCAATGACTTCAAACAAAAGGGAAAGAATGCTTGTCATCTAAGTTCCCAGACTTTTGCAGGCTTATAACATCATGCCAACATGTTTCTTCAACCCTCCTTTGACAAAAAATGCAAGGATCATTCAAAGACACCAAGAACCTAGGGTTGTTGGGACTGTTTCACTGCAAATCAGAAATTTTTGTCAAAGAGACCCCCTTCACACGTGCATGAAATGATCCCAAAACTTGCAGGGATGTAGATGATGCCAAGACAAAATTTCCCACCAATTTGCAGCATCTTCCCATGGTGGAAACTTGACTTATAGCATTTTTTGCAAGTTTGAGACCCTAGGTAGGGTTTAGAACGGTTTTCACAAAAATGCTTGTATCTCCCTCAAAACTCAATGGATTTGAGTCAAACAAAAAGCATTGCAAAGTTGATGAACCCCTGCAACTTTCCCAATCAACTTATGGTCTGTACAAGCAAGTACAAATTCGTACAATGTGAAAGAACAGTCAGATTTTGCAAGAAAATGCAGTTTTGAATGTACAAACTTGAGATTTTCTTCATTCCAACTTCAACTAACCTTCTCCAACCCTTGGGGTCGATGATACAAGGCATATTTAACATGTTACAATGATTTCCAACTGAAAAACCGACCATCGACCTCTTAGTTAACTCTAATGACAACTTTTCCATCTTTTTCACAACATTTTGACAACTTTTGCAACTTGACTCCAAAACATTACACAATGGATTTAAATGACTCAAAATGACTCCAAATGGTCTTAAATGACCTTATTGACTCCAATGAAACCAAGAAACAAAGTTTATCAATCATGACAACATTTGCCTCAAAAGGTGCATCATTATGCCCCTGCATCATACTCCCCAGAGAGAAAAATTTGAGTTCCACCTCAAATAGGAATCTTCTTTCTTGTCTTCCAGTTCCTTTGCACACGTGCATTGTTTCTTTTTTTCTGGATCTGAACCACATTTGTATCAACTGGTTTACTTGTGCTTTTTGGTTCAACAACATGCTTCTTGAGCTAAGGCCAACTTGGTACAATGTAGCCATGTGTTTTTGTTTGTTTTTTTGTTCTAGTTTGACCTTGGATGACAATTGTAACTTTACTTTCGCTGTCATCCACTTTGTCTTTTTCACCTGCACAGAAAACGAACATATTTAAGAAATCATATTCTTCTTCTTCATACTTCACTTCTTCATCCACCTCATGTTGTTGGCCATACATTCTTTTCTCTTCATGATTCTCCAAAATCTTTGGCTTCACCTCAACCATACTCATCCATTCATCTTTATTTTTGAATTGCTCATCCCTTCTTTTATTCTCCTTGACATCAACATTCTCAACTCTCGATTCTTCTCTTGAGAACCATGCTATCTCCTTATCCTCCATGACTATCTTCTCTCTTTGGACTATCCTTGAGTCCTCTATAACTTCTTTTGATGTTTCTTCTTCTTCTTCCTGAACATCACCCACTTCAACATCAATGTCACTATTACTTTCATTAGTTTGAGCAAATTCAAAAGAAATTTCTTCCATTTCTTGTTCAACTGGTTTTTCAAACAACATGTTATCAAAACTTATTACTTCATCCATTACCTCATTTGTCTTTGCTTCATATTGTCGTATATATGTCTTCTCACCTAACAACAAGCTTTCAATTCCTATGCACTCACCCTTCAAGGCTACTAATACATACTTCTTCCCATCTTTGTCCAACTCATAGGTATTGTTTTTCCTATTATACTTTGTTGCCCTGCTATAATGCCACAACCTTCCAAACACAATGTGACATACATCCAAATGCATAATATCACAAACTATTTCATCCTTATAATTGCCTATGTGAAAATCAACTTTGCATTGCTCACGTACGATTACTTGGTTACATGTTTGAATCCAACTCACTGAATAGGGCATGGGGTGTGGTATTCGTTCCAAACCCAATTTATCCACCATGCATTCAAAAACAATATTATCCATGCAATTAACTGAAATCACAACTTGACAGCATTTACCGTTGGACTTGCAGGTAGTTTGAAATAATCTGTCATTTTCCATCTTGCTTGCTTTCTTGGCTGCCATTTCTTCCTCCTATAGCCTCTCTGACAATTTGAACAATGTATTTAATAATGATGATGCCCTTTGCCCATCTTTCTTCTTATTAAGGGTCATCCTTAAACATCAAATCTCACTAAACCACATTAGCCAAAATAATAGATCATTTCCCAAAGATCTTCTAGCTCTGATACCAAAATGATGCAGAGGAGAAGGACTCAAAACAATAGACTTGACACTTTCCAATCAAGGTTTCAAAGCAAACAAGGCACAAGTGCTTCTTTGGTCATTTTGGCAATGCGTCCCTCAAGCCTAACACATGGGACAACACCCTAACATCGCTCAACCCTTGAGGGCAGCATGGGGTAAGGGAAAATATGGTGTGTTCAAATTTGTTTCAACATTCTCCAAGGGTTCCCAAACATATACAGCCCCAAGCAAGTGATCAATGCAAAGATTTGTGCAAACTAGATATTGCTGCCCCTAGGTGTAACAAGGAAATGACTTCAAACAAAAGGGAAAGAATGCTTGTCGTCTAAGTTCCCAGACTTTTGCAGGCTTATAACATCAAGCCAACATGTTTCTTCAACTCTCCATTGACAGAAAATGCAAGGATCATTCAAAAACACCAAGAACCTAGGGTTGTTGGGACTGTTTCACTGCAAATCAGAAATTTCTGTCAAAGAGATCTCCTTCACACGTAAATGAAATGATCCCAAAACTTGCAGGGATGTAGATGATTCCAAGATAGAATTTCCCACCAATTTGCAGCATCTTCCCATGGTGGAAACTCGAGTTATGTCTTTTTTTGCAAGTTTGAAGCCCTAGGTAGGGCTTAGAGCGGTTTTCATAAAAATGCTTGTATCTCCCTCAAAACTCAATGGATTTGAGTCAAACAAAAAGCATTGCAAAGTTGATAAACCCCTGCAACTTTCCCAATTAACTTATGGTTCATACAAGCAAGTACAAACCCGTACAATGTGAAAGAACAGTCAGATTTTGCAAGAAAATGCAGTTTTGAATGTACAAACTTGAGATTTTCTTCGTTCCAACTTCAACCAACCTTCTCCAATCCTCGGGGTTGATGATACAAGGCATATTTAACATGTTACAATGATTTCCAACTGAAAAACTGACCAACAACCTCTTAGTTAACTCTAATGACAACTTTTACATCTTTTTGACAACATTTTGACAACTTTTGCAACTTGACTCCAAAACATTACACAATCGATTTAAATGACTCAAAATGGTCTTAAATGACCTCATTGACTCCAATGAAACCAAGAAACAAAGTTTATCAATCATGACAACATTTGCCTCAAAAAGTGCATTAGGATGCCCTTGCATCATATGCACTCATGCCACCTTTCAAAGTAGGTCGGCCTCCTCAAAGTAGGTTGGCCACATAGAGAAAACATTATAATTTTATTTTTATTTTCAATATCTCAAGTTAGGCGACCAGTCTAAAAGGGTCGGCCAAGCCAAAGGTGCCTAAAATAATATTAAAATGAAACAAGTCCAGCATTGCCTTGAATAAGGTAAGGTCCATTTCAAGCAATAAAACATTTTTGGTTTAAGATGTAATGACTTGTAAATGGAGTGCCAATGTAATTGTCTTCATTGCTCATTGATAAGTGGCCTTTGGCCTTTGTTGTTCATACAATTTCTTTCATTTACAATATGCTCACCACACCTTTGACATCAATGACAATATTTCTAACAATCTTGGACAATGTTTACTCACTTATTATACTTTAACGGATTTTCAGAGTAAACGAAAGTAACAAAATTACAGAACATAATAAGAATAAATAACAACAATGTTTTAGAAGATATAGCTTTATTCTCATTCATTCAATATGCAAGGTATATAGGAAAATCATAACATGTGGTCCCTTACTATGAACAACAAGTACATATATATAGTAGACCGATGTTGGTTACGGCCGTAGGCTACCTAATTGGTAACTACTAACCAACAATAACAACCGATTGGGGACTAGCATGCACTTACAAAACATAATTATTCATTTATTTATTACCTAGCTGACTACATCAGCCCCCCGAAAAAGAAAGTCGTCTTCCAGATGACACAACAAAATTGGGGCTGTATTTGAAAAGTGACTACTGAGAAGAGGGAGGAAGAGAAGACGTCCCTGGATGTCTTGAGGACGTAGGTGTGGATGTCGCTGAGTGTTGGTAGCAAAGTCGATGGAGACGCTGTTTGGCCACCAATTCCTATTCTCAAGTTGTTTTTATCGTGCAAACCGCCTCCATCAATTGTTTCTTTGTCTTCTCCAGTTCTTGTTCTCTCTCTTGCAATGTAGTCGTCATCTTCTCTACCTCCTACACCTTCACCTATAACTCTATGTCCCTCTCAGTTAGTTGAGCATCTCTCTCAGCCAACTATCTATCTCTCTCTAGTACCATCTACTCTAGGGCTGTGAATCGAGTATGCTCTGCCACTGTCACCTGAGCCAACTGCTCCTGAGACTTCCAGATATGATCAGCCAATTTTGCCCAAATAGTCTCAACTTGTGTCAGGGCTCAATCTCACGATTGAGTGGCCTCCTCAATCAAAGCCATATGTCAATGCAACCTGATAAAGACATCTTGGTAGTAAAGCTCCATACCATGAAGAGCTAATAGTACTCTGCCATGGCTACCTCTAGCTATGGGTCTTGGTGGATGCTAGGCAACCAACATCTTAGCTGGTTCCACTCTCGACCACCCATGTGAGATGAAGCATCTGAAAAACTCTCCTTCACACCCAATCTGAATGAATGCAATGATCCTCTCTACCTCTTGTGCTACCAATGGGTCATGGTCGATATCAAATTGTCGAGAAATCTCCCCAACCTCATGCATCACCCTAGCCATAGACTAAAGCTCTCTGAGGTAACGTTGTATTGTGTCGATGGGGTCGTATGCATCCGATTGACTAATCTTAATAAACATCCCATCTGACTTAGCCTCACTCAACTCCTCCTCTCTTGACTCAATCGGATGTGGCTGTGGATATGTGTTTGGCAATGTTGCCCTGGCAATGTCTATGGTTGGCGGAAACGACTGTGAGGGCTTTGAAGGGACCGTCTAAGTGTCAACTGCCAAGTCGACCATCTCTCACTCATGTGGTGGCTCTATGCCCTCAGTCAATAATCCTAGTGACTCTGGTGGAAGGGCATCTACTGGTTTCCCCATCATGCCAAGCTAGTCATCAATCTCAGTGTCCTCTTCTTTCATTAGTGTTTTCGGCTAGAGGTGGCATTGCTGGAGGAACTATAGCCGATGGTGGTATTGGTGTTGGTGGTGTTGCTAGTAGTGTAGGCGATGGAGCTACAACTAGTAATATAACAACAAGTACTAGGACCTGTTGTGAACTTTTCACACATCGCCCCATTGCAAATGGGGACCCTAGTAGTTTTCCCTCTGATGGTTTTGCTTCTGAGTTTTGGTCTTTTGGTGGGGTACTTAAAATTTGAAATTTTGAAGGTCATCCGAGTCAAGAAATGATTGTGAACCCAAATCAATGATAGAACGTTGCCAAAGCGCTTAGAAGGCCTTGTGGACGAGGATCGATTGTCTGTTCAGTCAATTCTGACACTTCCTAAATTTTAGGGTTTCGACCCTGGGCCCCTATTTTTTAGGGACTTTTTTTGGCATTTTTAGCACATTCTGGGATCCCTATTTTTTAGGGATTATTTTTAGAAAGTTTCTATTTTTGGAAAATTTCTATTTTTAGAAAGTTTCTATTTCGGGAAAGTATGCAGCTCATGGCTTCATAAACATCGACTTCAGAAGGTTGTAGGGAAAAATGGGTGAAAGTTTGAAAATCTGAAAATTCGCCTAAGGCATGGACATGCATGAAGAAGATAAAAATGGCGAAGCGCAAATAACAAATTGCAAGGAACAAGCAAAGTCCGCCATGTGCAAGTTGCAAAAAAATGGTGAAGTCCGCCAAGCACTTGCAAGGAATAAATGAAGTCTGCCTAGCATGTGCAAAATACAAAAGGCATTCAAAGTCCGCCCAACACATGGATAGGTTGCAAATGCAAATCAAAGTCCGCTCCAAAGAGGTTGCAAGTTGCAAAACATTGACAAAGTCCGCTCCAAGGATATGGGAGATGAAAATTGCAAAGTGAAGACAAAGTCCGCCCATGCACTTGCAAAAGGTATAT
This sequence comes from Sequoiadendron giganteum, assembly GCA_007115665.2. Classification (NCBI taxonomy): domain Eukaryota; kingdom Viridiplantae; phylum Streptophyta; class Pinopsida; order Cupressales; family Cupressaceae; genus Sequoiadendron; species Sequoiadendron giganteum. The sequence goes on from CM021103.1 coordinate 706,454,824, forward strand.
GAAGTCCGCCCATGCACTTGCAAAAGCTATGCAAAGTCCGCCTAGCAGCTTGCAAAGGAAAAAATGCTAAATCATGACAAAGTCCGCCCCAAGGTAACTTGCAAAGAAGTTAGCAAGTCCGCCCAGCAAGGAAAAGAGATGGTAAAAAAGTCTTAAAGTCCGCCCCAAGAGTTTGGAAATCGCTAAGACAAGTCAAAGTCCGCCCAGCCTAGAAGAAATTGCAAAATACTCATAAAGTCCGCTCCAAGAAGGCTGGAAAGGGGTGAAATGCTAAGGGGTGCGCTCCAAGATGATTGGAGATGGTGAAAATACAAGGGAAAGTCGCCATTTGCTAAAATAAAATGACAATTACTAGTGAAAATTCGCCCAAGCATGGATAAAGTAAAAAAATTGCACAAGGCAAATACGCTGGAGTAGTGTATGGCATTAAAAATACTTGGAAGAGCAAGGATTTAATTGTTTGCCTAGAAAAAAATCAAAAGATTTAAAAATTTGCCTAAGTCCAGACGATTGGAAATTCAATAAAAAAATCAAATGGTATGTCTGGCAAAGTTGAAATTCGCCTATGTAAAAAAATCTCTTGGCAAGATTAAAATTCGCAGAGGCACAGAGAGATTTGAAAAATTCGAAATTGCCTTTGGATGAAAAAATAATTAAATATTATTATTTAATTATTTTAACAAACGGGTTGGAAACAACACATAAAATATTATTTTAATATTTTATTTTCCAAAACCCATTTAATGAGAAAATTCGAATTTCTCTAGACAAATTGCTGAGAAAAGAAAGAAGAAAAATAAACTTCACTCGACTGGCAACGAAATTAGAAACTTTCTTTAAAGACTTATGTTGAAGATGGAAATTGCCATTCGAAAGACAAGTGCCAGCCGAGTTCAAACTGAATTAATTGGAAACAATTAATTTTTGTTAAATGGGTCGATTTTCTCAGCCTTAAATTGGCTTTGCATTTCATTTTCATTCATTCTTTTGAAAGCGAAGTTGAGAAAATTTGTTAAGGCAGAGAAGTTTGTGAAGTTTTATATTTTTTGCGAAGTAAAAGGCTGAAAGTGCAAATTTACTTCAGCAGCAACACAGTTTTCATTGACAGGCAGACTTTACTTCCTCTATGTTTGACGAAGTTTTCTCTTTGCGAACGATTTAATTCTTTCATTTCTAGCAACGGTTGTTTTCACGAATTAACTTATCGAGTTTGCTGGAATTTATTTATGCGTAAATAATTTTTGATTATTAAATTTTTCATTTGCAGATTTATGCTGAACGTCGGAGAATCATCAAAGAAGAAAATGAAGTTTGCAAGCAAAGGTGCGCAGCTGGAGTCTAAAATTATCTCCAAATGGAAGAATGTTGCGGACACTGATCTCGGCCATGTTGACTTGGAGGAATTTCGAAAAAGAATGTACGGAAGTGACACACGCATGCCGACTCCAATTGCGCAAAGGATGATGCGAAATGGTATAGTTCAAGCTGCAGGATTTCCGCCAGCAGTCGAGTGTCCGGAGTTGATGGTAGAATGCGCCTTGCACTATAACGCTGAAGAAAGACAAATTGAGGCGCCTGATGGCAGAGTATTGGCATACTTGGGCGAGTTGGCTATACAAGAAACATTTGGCATTCCGGCTTACCACCGAACGTACTACCGGTCGAAGGAGGATGCGCAGAAATTGTACGAAGATAAACAGACTCTTTGCATGGCCAACATGAACAAGAACTGGCTCGAAAAACCTAGATGCTCATCCAAGAGATTGCCCAAGAAATTACTCAGGCCATTTTTTAAGGAAGAATATGGAGACATAGTCTTGTTGCTGAACAGACTAGTAGGCAGTCTTCAAGGAGCGCCTTTTGAAAGTTGGATGTATTACTTCATTGATGAAGTATCTGCTGGGACAAAAATGATCAACTGGTCAAGGATGATCAGTGATAGTATTCATGAACAATTGGTCAACCTGGAGAAAACTGAATCCTTTCATATGGGTTCTTATATTGTGTATTCACTCGCTCGTACGTATTGATATACCAGTCTGATCTGCAAAGGTGTAGTCGGCAACAACAAAGGAGAACTGAAAGTTTATAACTGCTATCCTCAATTGCAGTTGAGTGAGAGGTCACATTGGCGCAGGACACATAATGCTTTCCTCATGTACATCACTCGGGTGCTACAGGGGGGAACGCATCAGAGACTTACACCTGAAGCAAAAAGTTTAATCAGTAAATACGGATCCTGGTTCATCCAGTTTCCAAGATTTACATATATCCAAATACAGGGATTCATGGAATCTCCTTACAGGTTGCCAATCTATCCTACTGACAAGATGATTTTACTAGAAGTAATCAGGCAGCTGGAAACATTCCAGAGTATCCAGAGACCGAAGCAGAAAGCAGTTGTCACGTTTCCCTTGTTCATAGGAGACATGGTAGAATCCTGTCCGTCATCGTAGGCAGCAGACAGTGCCAGGATAAAAATACAGTTATATCCGTTCACCTCGTACAAGTCCAGAGGGGATTTTGATCCACTCAATCATATGGGAATGGTAAACGGAAGGAAATACAGACACAAAGTTGACCTTGAAGACTTTTGGGCAAATGCTGCTGACGAGTATGAAGTAAGAAGAAGACTTTGGTCAAGGTTATCCTTGAGCATGATCAGGGCAACAGAACTTTTCCGTGTGCCTGACCAGCTAGATGACGATGAAATGTACATGCAGCCAGGATATGATGAAGGATTGTCGCTCCCTCCTGTCAGATGGTCAGAGCCTGAGTTAAGTGATTTGACAACTCTTATGAGACCAGTAGTCAAATACTCACAATGGTGGGTAGATCAGCGGGTACAAACATTGAAGCAACAAGGTGTGCCATTTACCTACGATTTAATGGGCGAAGCTGAATCTTGTTCTTCAAATATTGGCGCTTCTCAGGGAAATGAACGGATTGAGCCTATCAACCCGAAGAAGAGGAAAGGTAAAGAAGTGGCAACAAGCGAGAAGCCGAGCCTGAAGAAGCCTAAGGCCCTTCACTTAGCCACATCCGGGAATATCAAGCAGCTACTGACTATGGAAGAGGAATCATGGGGAAATATAAGAATTCCTTCACCAGTGCTTGAAGGAAACATGGAGCCTATGCAGATTGAGCAGGACTTTCACCATTCTCCAACCGGCACAGAGATTTGTGAATCAGATGAGGACCTGAATGACAGGGAAGGCGACTTCCAAGAAGGGATGATTTCAGCCCTAAGGGGGATTCATGAGGACCCGCCGGCACAAGAAATCCAAGAGATTCAAGATATTCCGGACTGCGAAGACGATGGAGTCGAACAGCCTACAATACCAGACTGGCTTAAGGAAAGAATTAAGGTTAAGGTACCAGTTGCAGCACCAGAAGCAGATGATATTGATGATTTCTTGGCAAGTTGGAGCAAGTAAATACGAAAAAACCTGCCAAGAAATTCTCTACTATTCAAAGAGATGAGACTGGTAACCGCACAGTGCAAATTGCAGTCCTGACAGTTGAGAAACTGCAGGATGAAATTACTCCTGCCGATTATGCCATTACTGTGATTGATATTGGTCCATCTACCAAAGGGCAAGAAGTAGAAGATCTGGACAATTCCGTTTCCACCATTAAGTCCAGATTAGAAAAGGAGACTCAGAAGAAAAGGAAATATAAGATGGAGGTTGAGCGCCTGAAGGAGTATATTCGGCATTTGACAAGGCCACTCAACCAAGGCAACCAATCAAACCCTCTGCTCTCAAATGCATCACAAGAACCAGTAGAAAGTCTTGAGAAAGAACTAACTATTGCCAGGGAAACACAAGAATGGATGGCAAGAAAAGAGGGAGAAGTAATGGCATTTGTGGAGAAGTTAGTACACGCTCATGGGCAAACTTCTTCCTTGCTCACAAGGATTGCAAATTTGATTGAGGCATGGGACGGATTGCAAGACTTGCAAGACAGAATCATTCCTTGCCTCCGTGATATAAGGAAAATTCCTAAGCAAAGGCTGATTGACGAGAAGATTATTGCAGCTGGGGCGGCTTACGACTTCAGCAACTGGTATTGTGCATTGGTCTCTCGTAGGGAAGTGCTTGAAAAGGTTAAGGTAGAAAGTATCAAGGTCGATGAGCAAGTAAAGAGCATCCAAAATGGCATCTTTCATATGGCTGCAGATATATTGAACAAGGATATTGTTCGAGAAAATGACTTGTGGCTGGATAATATGCAAAGGGAAGTGCAAAAGATTTTCTCCATCATGCCAATTTTGGGCGAAAATCTGACTAAAGCATTTGACCTGTTGAATATCCGTAGTACTTTCTTGCAGCACGAATCAGAATGGGCAGTTGTCTTTGCTGATTGTGCAGACAATTTGGACCTGCTGGAATACAATGTCAGCACCTTGCCAGACATTAGCATCGAGGAGATTGGCGCCATTGTGTCTAGGTTCGTCAAACGAAGCATTGCATGAGTGGATAGGGATACAATCGCCAGTGGGTGACTCATTTGTCAGTTAACTGATCGATGTTTTGGCAACCCTAATTAGGGTTTTCTTGTTTGAATCTGGGCCCTTGATTTTGTTTCAATCTCGGCCATTCATTGTATCGGGGAATTCTATAAGTACCCTTTCTTTTTCATTTCAAATGATCGGAAGAAATCAGAAAAATTGTTATCAGAGGATTATAGATTAGATTTTGAGTTAGAATTAGTTTCTTTTAGAAGTAAGAGAAGAGTTGTATGAAATTGTTGTGAAAACCATTGAGATAATAAAATTCATAATTGCATGAGTTGCTTTCAAACCTTTATTGTCAAATGGGAGCATGGTTGCATATTTGCTCTTTCTCGTAGGATTGTTATAGATTAAAATTTATTTGTTAGTGGAGCGAAAGATTGATGGTGAGGATTGAAAGTAACTTAGCTCATACTTTTTTCAAATGGATGCTTTTCATTTGATGTGCAAAGTTAGACTGAGCTCTTGATATAAATGCTTTTAAAACGTTTACTTTAAATAATATTGTTTGAATTGATGGTGTTATTTATAAGTGAAAAATCTCAAGCATAAATCCCAGAAGATTGCACCTGCTTTCGTGTAGTTGTCATTTTTCGAGACGAAGCAAAGCATGGTTTCCTTTAAGTTGCATTTGATCGTTACCGTCTCCTAGTTCCTTAGGATTAGCATAAGATTTCTCACCCCTTTCCTTTTTTTTCATTTTTTTTAATCGAAAATCAGAAAATCCAAAAGATACAACACTGCATTCAAACCCTTGCTTTCAAAGTAAACTACTGAAGTACTATGCCCTCTTGGGTTACCAGCAAACCTCATACTACCACAGAGCCTATCCGCACCCCAACTTAGAAACATTGGAATTACCTTGTGATCTATCTAGCAATCTTAGCACGAAAGGTGATTTTTATCAAGAGAGGATAGAGCATCTTCGGACACTTTATTCTAGTGTGTTCGTGTGTGTCACAAAACACGCATCAACAGGACCATGGTTGGCTGTACAGCAATGGTTGGTTGCACAAGGATGGCTTCTTTAATATCCTCTTGCGAGTATGCCTCTCCTACGAGTGATACCTCCTCTGTACTCATCTTTGTGGAGGAAGATAGCTCTGTGGCCTTGTAGTCATCCCCACTCACCAAAGTATCTCTCTACTTCCTCTTCTTCACTAGTGGTGTTGCTGGCTGAGGTGTCTCCTCCCCCATCATTTGCACTCCTAGTTTTGCCCAATAGAACATAATTGGCCAGGACACATCCTGTTGGCCTATCGGTTGGAGTCTTCCCCACTTTTTGAAGGGCACTTGCATGTAGATAATGCCAAGTAGGAGTCCAATGGCGTGTTGTGTCATGTAGAACGCCTTGTGCCTGAACGCCTTGTGCCTCAGGCACAAGAACTCTCGAATCCTCTCAGGTTGTACACTCGCCTAATATTAAACCATCCCCATACTCAATCCGATCATGAGGGTAATCATCTATATTGCAATGTCCAATGCTCTGCTGGCTCTTGTGAGTCAGTACTTGATCAAATCGAGGACGCATTTCCATTTAGGATTGGCGAAGAAGTTTTTCCTCAAACCTCTGTTGCCTGCTCTCCAAATATTGTCCTCCTGTTGGGTGAGGTCTGAGCGACATACTCTCTCTTGGAGTGACTCCTTTTGCTGTTGTGACATCTTCCTCGTTGGTTTGGCTATTGGTACTCATCTCGAAGGTATTCTAAATGCCTTGGTGAATTATGTAGGTGTGAAGTATATTGTACTAGGCATCCTCTATAATCAATCACCGACTTATGAGAGTGTCAGTTGTACTATACTGTCATCTGGTGCAAGTATGGCTCGAAATCCCAAGAATTAAAGAATGGCAACTGGGTGGCCTTGTCAACTTGTGCGCATTGTATAAATTAAGTCCAACACCTTGGAAGATTTGTGAGAACTAGAATAAAACTGGATGTGGTTTTATTTTCCATGTACACAATCTTCACAAAAATCAAATTCAAGAGTATAATCATTCATTTCCTCAACAAGATTTTTATTTTTCAAGATTAGACCATTCTCGCCTATGTGACTCATTCTCTAGTGCCATAGCATTTTTTCTTTGTAGGGAACTTGCTCTCTGAAACAAGAGCTCACTTGGGTACCTAGAAAGCACAACCATCAGAAATAGACACAATGCTCCTCTTTGTTGTTGGTTTTGATTGTGATGGTGTAGATTTTGTAGATCTCTTCACTATAGGAACAAAATAACTATTGCACTCAACAATGCATGCATTAGATGAAACAAAGTATTACGAATCAAATGGTAAAATATTTTATGTATTTACAAATAAGAGATGAAATCTCTTTATTGTTTACAAAGATTACAAAAATATAAAGTTTCTAAATAGAAACTGAAAGAGAATTGAAGCAACGTTCTCATCTAAATAAAATACATATTGACCATTAAATTAATAATATAAATATTATTTTAATACCCTCCCTTAATGGTCAATCTATCAACTATACCAAGCTACCCCTTGAATTTTATAAACTTATCTGGACTGAGAGACTTGGTGAGGATATCTGTTGTCTGATCATTTGTTGTAACATATAGCAACTGAACTAATCCGTCTTCAACAAGCTTCCGAATGAAGTGACAATGAGTTTCCACATGCTTGGTTCTTTCATGGAAGATTGGATTTTTGGCAAGTTTGAGAACTCCCTAATTATCACAGAATAAGAGAGTGGGACCTACTTGAGATATTTGCATATCCACAAGCATCTGGCGAAGCCAAACTGCCTCACAAACTGCCTTAACTGCTCCTCAATACCTTGCTTCTGTCGAGGAAAGAGCCACTGCATGCTGCTTTTTACTAGTCCAAGTGACTGCACCAGATCCCAAACTGAAAACATACCCAAATGTTGATTTTTTGTCATCAACCGAACCTGACCAATCCGAGTCTATGTAACCAATGAGGCTAGGATCATGACTCCTAGTGTAAAGAAGTCCATAATCAGAAGTTCCCTTCACATAGCGCAGCACACGCTTCGCTGCTACCCAATGATCAACCTTGGGAGCTGTCATGAAGCATGAAATGTAGTTCACTGCAAAACTGAGGTCAGGTCTAGTGGCAGTGAGAGATGAGGCTCCCCACTAGTTGCCTGAACAAGGATTCATCCACTACAGGAGAATTTGATTTAGCTGACAACTTCAACCCTTTTTCCATAGGTGTGGAGGCAGGTTTGCAATCCTGCATTCGGAACTTATCCAGTAGACTTCGAGCATATTTGGACTGAGAGATGAAGATACTGCTCTGTGTCTACCAAACCTCAACACCTAAACAATAATGTAGAAGTCCTAAATTTGTCATGTCAAATGAGCTACACAATTCCAGTTTGATCTCATCGATCAAATGTGCCAAGCTGCCAGTAATGATCAGGTCATCCACATAAACAACAAGAATAAGAATATCGCTACCAGTGTGTTTGACATACAAATTAGAATTAGATGGACTCCTCTGAAAGCCATGATCTGTGAGGTACTTGTCGATCTTGATGTACCAAGCTCGAGGAGCCTGTTTCAGACCATAGAGTGCTTTCACCAGTCTGCACACCTGGTGTTCTTTACCGGCAACCTTGAACCCTGGAGGTTGCGTCATATAGACTTCTTCCTTCAACTCACCGTTGAGGAAAGCACTCTTAACGTCCATCTGATGGACTTTCCAACCAAACTGGGCTACTAAGGCAAGGACGAGCCGAATGGTACTCATCTTGACTGTAGGAGCAAAAGTCTTCTCATAGTCAATGCCTTCCTTCTTTGAGAAACCCCTATCAACGAGATGAGCTTTGTACTTGTCAAGGGTTCCGACAGCTTTGTACTTAACCTTATACATCCATTTGCAGCTAATGGGCTTCTTCCTTGGAGGAAGATCAGAAAGGACCCAAGTATTATTCTTCTGAAGACAATGGTATTTAGCCTCCATAGCCTGTTCCCACTCAAGAATTCCTTTAGCCTCTGAATATGTCTAAGGTTCATAAACACTGTGAATGTTGGCCATGAGAGCAAAATTAACTATATGTTGTTGTTTGCTCTTGTTTCTGGACGATCTACCCTCAATGAGCTCATCATCATAAAGATCACCAATGGTCTTAGCCCACCTTTAGGCCGGAGAGTAGAAGTGCCAACATCAGATGCATGGGAAGGAAGTGGAACTGGTACTAGATCTAGAATAGGTTCAACAGGTGGAAGATCAACATCATCTAGAGGAAAATCGAGCTGAGCATCATAAAAAACAGAATCTGCATCATCCCTCCCATCAGGTGGACCTAATGGAAGACGGACACCCAAATCAGAAGCCTTTAAAGGCGGATCCTCAAAATACTGCACAAATGAGGAAAGGTGAAAGGGTCCTCGTTCTTCATCAAAGATAACATCATAACTGAAGATGAGACGATTAGTGTCTACATCAATCAATCTGTAAGCCTTATTGTTGTCACTATATCCTGTGAACATAAGCTTTTGACTCTTGGAATCCAACTTGGAGCGCTTGGCATCTGGAATCCATACATATGCTAAAGAGCCAGAGATTTTTAGATGACTGATCCGAGGTTTGCAACCAGTCCAAGCTTCTTGAAGAGTCTTCCCCTTCACAGCCTATGTAGGAGACCGATTAAGGAGATAGATAGCAGTGTATATTGCTTCTGCCCAATATTTCTTAGGAACACTCTCGTGTTGTAACATGGAGCAGGCCATCTTAGTGATTGTGCAGTTGCGCTGCTCTACAACACCGTTTTGCTGAGGGGTGTAGGGTGTGGTTAACTAGCATTTGATGTCCTATATATCACAAAAGTTGGAGAAATCAGTAGAACAAAATCCACCCCAACCCCCCCCCCCCCAACAATTATCTGACCTAAGAGTGACTATGGAACAACCAAACTCTTTCTCTACTAAGGCCTTAAACTTTTGAAATACAATAAACACATTTGATTTCTGTCTAAGAAAGTACACCCACATTTTACAACTGAAATCATCAACAAAAAGCAAGAAATAGCTACAACCAGTAACATAAGGTGTATTCATTGGCCCACATACATCAGCATGAACCAACTATAGTACCTTGGAGGCTCGCCATGAGTCACCATCCGAGAATGGCGTCCTGTGTTGCTTCCCAGCTTGACAAGCCCCACAAACTCAATGACGTTGAGTCTAGATCTCAGCTAAACCAGCTACAAGTCCCTCCCGAGATAGCTGAGAGAGATAGTGCACATTTAAGTGCCCATAACGTTGATGCCAAAGACTGGTGATGGAAGAGTTTCTGGCTGCCATGGCTAACTTTGGAGAATCACCTATATCCACAAGTCTATATAGACCATGATCCTCAATGCCAACAACTACAGTGGTGTGAGTCTCCCGATCAACAATCAAACACTTATGTGCACTGAATACCACATCCAATTGAGGAAGTGCCGCATAATCTAACTGACAGAGAGAAGGTTCGGTTCCATGCCAGGAATGTAGTATACATTGAGGAATATGAGATTCCTCCCACCAGATTGAATCTAAATGTTGCCCTTGTCGATAATGGTATACTCTTCACCTCCTCCAAAAATAACCGAGTCATTGAAAGGAGAGAAATCAGTGAACCAATCACGTCGATGGGTGAAGTGTTGTGAAGCACCATAATCAATGTACCAGGCAGAGGACTTCACATGATCTACAGGTCTTTTAGCCATGAAGGCGTAAAAGACAGACTCTTACTCAGTGTGCTTGGCAACATTTGCTTTCAGTTGAGACCCTCCTTGCTTCTTTTGTTCAGAAGCCAAACGTTGATGACAATCCTTCTTCATATGACTATATTTGTGGCAGTAATTACATTGAATGTTCTTCTTGGGGCTGTCTTGAGGTTGACTTGAGCCTTTTTGCTGTGAAGGCTGACCTTTCCCTTTATTCTTAGCCTGAGACTTAGCTGCAAAAGCTTGCTTTGTAGAAGACGAAGAAGCACTACTACCAAACTGTTGTCTCCAACGATCCTGCTGCAAGAGTTTGGTACAAAGCTCTGGAAACTTCAAATCAACATTAGTCGATGTAATGTTGAGAGTTTCAACAAAGTGCTCATAAGACTTCGATAGACTTTTCAAAGTGACGACTACCATGTCTTCTTCCTCCATCTTTCGATCAATCGCCTCCAACTGATCACGGATGTCCTGAATCTTTGTCAGATGTTCCTGTAAGGACATTCTCTCATCCATCATGATGGAGAACAACTGGTTCTTTAGAAAGAACGCACGACTCTCGTCAGAGGTCTCATGCAAGGTTTTCAAATGCTCTCGAATCTCATTAGTTGATTTGTCGGACGAAACTTGTGGAAGCTGATCATCGATGACAAAGAGCTTAATGAGCATCGCTTCACGATTTTTTTCATCAAACTTTTCTTGGTCTTTACTCGCCGTTGTGGGACGAGTAAAAGTGCCTAGAACAATCTGATCAAGACACCTATATTTGAAAATAGTCATGATTTGCTACTTCCAGGTATTATAGTTTCTGGCATTGAATCGCTGATTGCCTTCCAACATAATGTTGGTCAAAGATGCCATCTTTCACGCTTTTCGAAGCACGAAAAACGAGATACACAGAAGAGGCTCAAAAAAATTGAATGCACTGAACCCAAGACACATTCCAATGTACTGAAAATTGAGGCAGTTTTAGGCACAAATTTTGAGACAAACTTGCTTGCACAAATCCCAATGCACGGATTACGAGGCACCCAAAAAATTTTGATGACTACCCAAAAAGAATCTGTTACCAAAAAAAAAAAAATCGGTTTGAAAACAGAGGATTTTTCAAAAACCCTAGCTGATCTTTTTACTTCAAAAACTTGGAGAATCATGGCTTGAAACAAAAGGCGCCCAGAAATAGACAAAAAGGGCCATTGAAAATGCAAAAACCTGTGCAAAGAGCAGAAGACTCTGTTCAAATTGTCGGCGCCAAAAACAGGTGAGGAAAACGCGACCCAATAATGGGTAAAAGTCGTGGCTCACAGTAGCTGAAAAACACGGCTCAAGAACACTCAAAATTGTGTCACGAATTGCAGGAAAAATGGAGGTCGCGCAAGTTGAAATCGCGTGTGAATAAACACGTGTAAAAATGCATAGAAGGACGCACGATTCAAAGAGACGCCCAACAGAGACAAAGAGAAGTTGTGCGGGAGAAAGAAAAAAACCCAGGTCGCCTTTTTTACAGACGTGAGTCGCTCAGAAGATTCACAAAAAAATGCGATGAGTTTTGAAGAAAAAACACCCAAAAATTAGTCATGTGCCTAGACAAGAGAAAATCACAAAACAAAAAATCCTTAATGTAGAGGATGAATACGATTTTCTGAGGATGCAAATTTTTGACAAGAAAATCTTTATGATATTGCTATTAGGATTCAACCGTGTAGTTTTCGAGTCAAACTCATTGACCCATGATTCATGAGTAGTGGTTCACAAGAACCCATCTCTCATGATAATGAATGGTCCACTTAGCACTCATTGCATCTAGGTGATGCTCACAGAGGTGAAGAAAATCTTTCCCGCTCAATCGTCATTGCTTTGATACCATATTATGAATCAGATGGTAAAATATTTGATGTATTTACAAATAAGAGATGAAATCTCTTTATAGTTTACAAAGATTACAAAAATATCAAGTTTCTAAATAGAAATTGAAAGAGAACTGAAGCAATGTTCTCATCTAAATAAAATACATATTGACCATTAAATTAATAATCTAAATATTATTTTAATACAGAGTGCCCGCATGAACACCCTTAGCGAGCACCATAGCTCCTTGCACCATGTTACACCTTTCAATAGAGAAAACAATCTACACACTCACATCATTGAGTTTGTTAATTAATAATAGATTTTGTGTCAAACCAGGGATGTGCAACACATGATTCATCCTCTTCACTTGTCTATCAAGTATTTCAATTCAGACTCCACCATGAATAACTAAGCTCAAATGAGAATCATCATCAAGATACACCTTCCCACCATCATATTTATATTTTTCATACTTTGAAAACCACCTCCAATGGGATTCAATATGGAAGGAAGCTCCAAAGTCTATCAACAACACACTTTTTGATGCATGAATTGCCAAGGCCGATAATCTTGCAAGTTTGTTAGTCAATACTTCTAACCTTTGTTATACCCAAAATGAAATTTTTGGCATTCTGCTTAAATTGAGCTAAACAACGTAAAAATGCCATCTAAAGTATGTTTTAGGTCAAACCAAATATGAAATCCTTGTGGGTTTCTGTCAAGGAACCTATGGTTAAAATTTTGAAAAAACGAAAAATTAGGGTTTTACACCCCTATTTTTGTGGAAACCCTAAAAAATAGGACCTTCCCGGAAATGATTGAAAATAATTCTGATAGGCTTAATTGCCTTCACGATCACACTGATCAAGTCAGAATTATCAAAAATATGTTTTACTCTGGTGGGTCTATTTCTATTTTTCAGGAACAAAGTTAGGAGCTCCGCAGCCATTAATGGCAGATTGGCCAGTACCAGGTGCTGAAAGCTAAACCTCAAAAGCTTCAACGAAGAAACCATGGCGAAAAAAGATAAAAATGATGAAGTTCAACGAAGGAGATTCTCAAAACGGAAAAGGCCAAAATTTGGCTAAGTCTGGAAGGTGCACGTTTTGTCTACCAAGGCAAAACATAGTCTACAGTGGTTAAAAGCGCCCCTCTTGAAGAAAGGCGCCCTTGAACCTTAGAGGGCAATCAAATCATCTGGCAGTGTCAAAACAGTCATCCTCTTCACTTTCATACTAGCTCGACAACGAAACAATCAGCAAGATTATCTGATTCAGCAATCATTGACCAACCGTCAGCGAAGTATGGAGGATCCATTGACGACAGAAGTGCCAAATCTGAAAGCTTCAAGGTAAAAGCGCCCCTGCTGGCCAGGGGCGCCCCTCAGTTGCAGACATCAGATGAATCCAAGAGCTGTAGCTTTATACATGATATCTTTCCAGCTTCCTCCCGGCTACGTGATCAATCTAACAGCAAGTCCACAAGACACACCAGACGATCACGAGACGAGATCAAGCAGAAAAAGCCAAATTTGAAAAACTGGAAAGATAAGCCAGAAAATGGCTAAGGCATGGCTAAAAGCGCCCCTCTCAAGGAAAGGCGCCCTTTCCTAAAGGTGTCCAGATTCAGCCGGAATCTTCACTACCTCCCAAGACGACCTTCTCAGCTATGACCTATCTCGTCAGCGAGACTATCAGCAAGAACTTCCGACAAATCAATCGACTGATGAAGAAGGTCAAAGGCTGGCAGTCCACAACCAAGATAAAACTAGGCAAAAGCTAAAAGCGCCCCTGCTGGCCAGGGGCGCCCTTTAGTTTGGAGGCCCAAAACTTGCCAGCTGCCACTGCAAAGTCAGGCATCGTGAACAAGACTGAACCAGCTACCCGACACATCATCAAGCAGAATCATCTGATTCATCAAACATCGGGAACGTCAGATCAAAGCAAAGAGGGTCTGAAAAGGTCAAAACGAAGAACGAGTCAGTGAAAATTGACTAAGGCATTGTCAAAAGCGCCCCTTTCAAGAAAAGGCGCCCTTCTTTCTGGAGGCCTAAACTCAGTTTTCTGAGCTAACCTCTCCCAGGCATATCTAATCACATTGATCCTGCCTCAACAACAGAACTGTCAGATACTGCTCGAGATCAACTGAGCAACCTGAATCGAAGATCAAACAGGAGCACTTCAGCTTGCAAAATAAGCAAAAAAGATCAAACTCAAGGTTGGACGCCTAAAGGAAAGTCAAACAGAAATGTTGACTTGAGTTAGCAAATTTGGAGCCAAAAAAGAGAAAAACACTCCACAATCAGTGGAAATCATCTTTTGGAACTCCAAATCAGGACTGAATGATGAGTTATCTTCCATACTTTGTGGATCTTAACCCTAATTGCTTTATATTCATGCTAGGCGTCCCTTTTCCTCATTATTCTTTTTTGCAGGTTGAAGGATAAAACATCAAGTAGCTCCCAAGAACAAGTTTTCAAGATCTGGCAGGGGTTTTGAACGGATCTTCAATATTTTTGAAGATAATTGGCAGTAAAAGCATTCTTCTCCCAAGATTGTTTCCAGAGACAGATTATTACAAGTGGCAGTTTATAACTTCCAATCCATCTTCTGTCTATTTCCTCTACTTCTGTCTATATTTCTTTTGCATGTCACAGGAAACGACAGATTTTCACAGATCTGACCAACTGGGTATGATCAGCACAGCTTTTTCAACAAAACCCACATGGTAGATTTTTTCAGAAAAAGTAGCCCTGCTGCCCCTATTTTTTAGGGTTTCCGGAAAAAGTCATAATATTGAAAAACGGACAAACTGGGTTTGTTTGGCTCTGAAGCACGAACAAAACCCATGTGTTAGATTTTTTCGAGAAAAATCACTTTCTGGTGCCCTTGCTGCCTCTGCCACCGAAGGGCTCTTGCATGTCAAAGAAAAACTCGTTTTTTCGAATTTCTGACGATCTGGGTCTGTTTAGAAAATCATTCTTAACAAAACCCATGTCTCAGAATTTTTTCGTAAAAACTACCCCCGGCGAGGCTATTTTTAGCAGTTCCAGAAAAGTGTCAGAACAGGGTCAAGTGCCCAGTCAATATTCAAGGTTTTCAGAATGCAGTACTCTCAGGTACAATACAAGACCAAAACAGTCTTATACCATGATTACCTGAAAACGACTGATACAGACTTATGGCAGAAAAATCCAGAGGTCAGTTCTGAAGACTTGGAGGGCATGAATCAAATCACATTGCAGAACATCGAAG
Organism: Sequoiadendron giganteum; assembly: GCA_007115665.2. Classification (NCBI taxonomy): domain Eukaryota; kingdom Viridiplantae; phylum Streptophyta; class Pinopsida; order Cupressales; family Cupressaceae; genus Sequoiadendron; species Sequoiadendron giganteum. Next base: position 706,470,142 of record CM021103.1, read on the forward strand.
AATCCGGTTTGTTTCAAGCAGCATCTATTCCAATCACCTTACAAAGCATCGAGCTTGTAATTGCTTGCATTAAGCATTACAACCCGACTACAAGAGAGATCCTGTCAGTTGACGGGAGGGTGATTTGCAGCTTGAAGCCAGTAGACATAGAGACTTGTTTTGCAATCCCACCATGCCCTACCAAGAAGGTCATATCAGTGACAGAATGCGAAAAGGCATTCGAGGCTTCAAAAGACAAGTGTTCGCTTATAATGGCTGAACATTGGCTGAAAACAAAGAGGAACAGTTTGCCCAGAGTAGTTGGTAGAGGAGAATTCAAAGACGAGTACGGAGTGCTAATCACCCTACTCAGCAGAGTCACTGGACAAGAGGAGGGAAAATCCTTCCAGCCGTGGATGTTCTACATTATTGGCAAGATAATCAGCAGAAAAGAACGTTACGACTGGGCCTCCCTGATCAGTGACACACTCCACCAACAATTCACCGGATTTCTAGAAGAGCACCGTTTCCACATGTGTTCATACCTGGTCTACCTGATAGCCTTCCAAGGCGATTTCAGAACATTAAACACTGTGGGAACCCTGGGTGTGCAAAAGGTACAAGAATACTTTCCTCGCTTGGAGTTCACTCTAGCGGAAAGACATTTCAAAAGAATAAATGACCTTTTTACTATGCACACCGTGCACGAGCTAGACCATGAGATGCACGTGCGTATTTCACCAGCAGCTAAGGCAGCAATGGTGGACTGGGCGGATTGGTTCATACAATTCCCCACTTTCACCTACATACGCGTGTATGGCTATAATGGCCACCCCGCCATGATGCCACGTTACCCCTCAGATAGGGTAGTGTTCATGGAATTCCTGAGGCAATTGGCCGATGTTCACTCTTACCTTCGCGTAAAGAAAAAGGCTGCAGTGAACTTTCCTCTTCAGATGGGACTCTACAGATGCAGAACAGCAGCTGATGCAAGGTTGATAAGCCAAGAAATAGTGAGATTTAATCTCAAGTACCTCATCGACAGGAGGCCATCCTATGACCCCAGAGGCATCTTCGCAGCTCACCTTGAGCAAAGATCATCACATGAACCTTTCATGGAAGATTTTTGGGTCAACTGCGAAGATGAGTTCGAAGTGAGAAGAAGGAACCATAGCAGATTCAAGCTCTCACAGATTGCAGAATTCATGTCAGAAGACATCGAGGGCTTATCTGAAGACGAAGGAGAAGTTATTCTTTCTTCCTTCTTCACGGGTCTAGTAGATTCACAACCACTCGGCAAGGTAGACTGGTACGCGAAAGAGAGTACGTCTATTGAGGAAAGAACGGGTAGAGTAGTTCGACACAGTCAACTCTACCTGGACAGTAAAAGGACAAGGAAGGTAGTACTTCCCCGATCAGAGCCGCCAGCGGTTCAGTCTACACTACCTTCCACGTCTAGGAGGAAACCCAGACAGAAGAAGATGAGCTTTCCTCCAGAAGGAATGCGGATGTCAGGAAGCACATGGGGGAGAAAAGGAATTGCCAGCACAAGCCGGCAAGAGGTACAGGTGGAGACAGCCACCAATTTGCCTGAGACAGTTGAGACCGCTGCAACTACACAAGAACCAGTGATTGAAATAATCGCTGTAGAGGCGGAAACCATTGTAGAAGAAGTTGTAGCAGAAGCGGTGCCAGTGATAGAAACAGAGCCACCAGCTTCACCACCATCACAGAGGTCACAAAGTCCTATTGATTTGGACTCGCCACCACGAGACATTGCCACGGCACAGTCTCGTTCTTCTAGCATTCAGGGGACCTATGTTCCTCCTCCCAGCGATGCTAGCCGAGATTCTATCTGGCTGGAAAGCTCGCTTGGGAGAAAGAGGGAGAGGCCTTCATATCAGCTTGACTTCTCTGAATTCCATCATGCCCCACAAGACATGCCGGTAAAGAAGTTGAAGAAGCAGACACATGTAGAAAAGAATGCAGAGAACGAGGTCATCATAGAGACTGCTGCCCCACCTGAAGACAAAGATATACATAATGTGAGGGTTGAGGATTTCACGCTTTCAAAGGTGAACCTTGGAAAGACCACTCGACAGGTGGAGGCAGACCTTCTTGGAATTGCCTCGGCGAGTGTCAAAGAAAGGATGACAAAAGATGGACAAGACAAAGCAGCCTTGAAGGCTGAAATCCGTCAGCTAAAGTTGTACATTTCTAGTTTGATACATGACACTCCAAACTCCTCGGCTTTGCCTCAAGGACTGTTGGATCTCCCAGCTGAAAGGAACCATCATCAGTTGATTACATACGGTAAACACTTGAGACGTCAAGTGGATGAGTTTGTTGTCAAAGGGCGGTGTGTGTTGACAGAAGCATATCAGCTGAGAGACAGAGCACATGGACTTCGATCAGAAATCCAGAAGTCAGATATAAAGGCAGCTCAAGAGAGGCCGAGAGAGGAGGCGACAGTTGCTGATTTGCAACAAGCATATGAATCAGTTACGACCACAGAAAATAAACACCATCTCTTTGAGTGGAAAGAACAGGTGGCATACAAGGTGAGAGCCTATGATGCCAACTCTGTGGAGCTGATTGACTATAGACGCTTCGTCGCCAATATTATCAACTTCGCAAGAACGTTGGTAATATCCTTCCCAGAGTTAGAATATCAGCGGGAAGGAGGAGAATATGTGGAACTTGAAACCGTGCAGACACGATTCCAGGATGTCATCCGATCTTCATTCCTTGAAGATCCCAATGGCTGCAAATTAGCCAAAATTGCAGCCATGTCTGTCCAGTTAGATGAAGCAGCTGCCCAATGCATAACCTATCATCAGCAGCTTACGACGGGTGAAGAAATGCTTAGACGCCACATGGTCATCTTGAAGAGCATTAATTGCCCGGAGGCCGAAGAGGTCAATGACTGGATAGAGACTTTGTTGACCAGTGGTGAAGAGGTGTAAAGCACCAAGGGAGGACGTCCTACCCTCCAAATAGCATTAATGATGACTGAAGTCAACTTGATGCCCCTTTCCAAGTTGACTCCAGATCTCCACAGATCATGCATGTCAGATCCCACTAATCTAGGATGTCTATTTGACTCCCACGATTTGTGGATCTCAGATTTCCTCAAAAGGTGGATGTCTATTTGGAGACACATTTGTAACATAAGTTCACTTTTAGTTAGGTGTCAGTCAACTGAGGTAGACTTCCAGTTTGACTTTTGTTTAGTTTCAGTTAACTGAAGTAGATTTCCAGTTAACTGTTTGCTCACCTACATTTAGACATAGAATAATATCTTGCTGATTGGCAAGAACTGTTTGTTAACTCAAGGAGATTTTAGGGTTGCCTACTCCTTTGAGTTCCTATAAATAAGAGCCTTAGGTTCTTTATTTGTTTAACCTTTATTTGCTAGCAAAATTGCTGCGCCACTGTTGCCAGAGTTCGCTTGTTTATATCTGTTCACTCTTGGATGAGAGTTCGTTGGTTGATCGCAATTGTGCATGATTTCGTGCCTTTGCTGTCCCGACCTTTGTAATTCTTTGAAGAACCTTGAAGAAATAAATCAGATGGTGCAAGCTTGATTGATCTAATTATTTGAGTTATTCAAAGTCTTGTTTTTAAATAGTGCATTGTTTCAATCTCCTCCTTGGACAGTTGTCGTCGCCTCCTTGGATATTTTGTCATCAATCATTATCGTTTGATGTTGTTTAATGATCTTTCTTGCAGCCTAGACTTTGGACAGGTGTCGTCACCTCCTCGGGAATCCTGTTAGAAAGGCCATCGCTCCTTGTTGTTTCCAGTGAGCTGCTTCCAAGCCTATACCTCGGATAGGGGTTCCTCCTCCTTGGCAAGTCTCAGATCCAGTTTACCGTAACGAGTGTTTGCTTGTATCGAGCCCTATCTTGGTATATATCCGAAGGTTCAGAGCCTCGGCCATATTCCATTGAGACGGAGGATTCAAGTGATCCAACCATACCATTTCGCTCCTATGCCCTCATGCTCTGTTTTCTTGAGGAGGTAGGATAGTTTAGAAGCTTAGTTAGTCGTAGTTAAGATCTGCGGAAACCAGAGAAAAAGCTTAGCTACGGCGCATTGGTTTATGCACCCTTGTGTCCTACCGCTGAGTAAAAAAGATAGGAAATCTTAGTACACCCCTTTTTTACAGTATAAAATCAGCAAAGAGAGATCTTCCTCTCTATAATCCGAAGAGCATGTACTAACACACTTGCAATAGCTGTCCGTTTCCAATAAGCACTCCAGAGGTGCTAATTGAAACGCCAACAGTTTTCTGGCGCCCACCGTGGGGCAACGAGGCATAAAACTTCAAGAAAAAGCTTAACGCTTTAATGACACGAAATGGGCATCTGGCGTCCTTGGGCACCAGTTGAACAACCTGATCTTGCTCCAGCAACTCTCCAACCAGATCTTACATTCATTGAAGGAGAGCAGACGGACATCATCAGTAGCTTGCGTACTTTCATCTTTGAAAAGAATACATCACCAGCTCAGTGGAGAGCCGCAGCTATTACTCTGGACGAGGAAGAAAGAAAGGCTGACCTTGCAGCTGAGAGACCAGTGTTACCACCACCCGCGTGGCAGTAAGCATCCTGGCTCACCAAGTATACGTGCGGAGGAGAAATAATCCCCGTTTTCAAGAAGACATCGGAGAAGCATTCGATATTGAGCAAGTCTTTGAAGAGGTTCCTGAACACTTCCTAGAAGAACACCAGCAAGAACCTCCAGCTCAAGCAATGGCAGACAACCGTCTCCATGATGACAATGCCCATAACAACGGCATTGGCAACAACGGCAATGGTCGTAACAATGGCCGTAACAACGGCAATGACGACAATGATGGCAATGGCAATGGCAACGGTAACGGTAACGGCAACTACAACAACGGATATAACCTATTCGGCAATGGCCGTAATGCAAGCCCCGTGAGGCGCCAAGCACCTTTGCCATGGGGTAATAACATTGGCCCCTTGGCCTTACAAGGCAATCATGACCTTCCAAAGGGATCGCGAAAGCACTTTCCAAGATTTTTCGGTGACGGGGCTAAACACCCCGACGAGCATCTATCAGCGTTCACAGCGGCTTGCTCCGTTCTGTCCGTGCCACATGAAGATATCGCCGCTCGACTCTTTGTCGAAACTCTTGAAGCAAATGCTTCCGATTGGTTCCATCACTTACCAGCTGGAGCAATCAGAAACTGGGAGGACATGAGTGACAAATTCTTAGCAAGGTTCAAACCTGCCGAAGATAGTCACCAGTTATTTGCCCGTTTATCTCACGCTAAGATGGAGCCTACAGAACCGATGAGAGAGTTCGTAGCAAGGTTTAATCGCCTAGCTACACGTCTTTCTCACACGCTCAACCCATCAGAAGAGATCCTGATGAGCAGCTTCGTCAACGCCCTACCCTCAGAGATAGCCTTTTTCATCAAAGGAAGTCACGAAGATGACTTACAAAAAAAAAAAAAAAAAGCTATCGAGATCGAGGATCACATGATGACCACGGGAAAGATGAAGGGAGATGCTATCAGACCACTGGTCCAAGCGTCAGCAGACCCATTGCTACAGAAGGTAGCAAATGAGGTGACTATTCTCAAAAGACAGTCACCCAATCAAGGGCAGCAGGTACTGCCCACACAGCAACAGTACCAACCTCAACAACAGTACCAGCCTCAGCAGCCGTACCAGCCAAAGAGGAATAATTTCCAACCTTTCAACAACAACAACAACTACAAGCCTCGAAATCAAGGACCTTCACAAAGAGGAGCAGAGGCCGAGAAATCTAATATGTTCTGCTGTTTCCATGATACAGACGAACATACCGGATCCACATGTCCTGAGAATCAAAGGCTAGACCAGATCATGGGATATGCCGGAGATCGAGTTCCAAGCTCAAATTCAGTACCTTCAAATGCGAATGTTGTCTCACCACAAACGGACAACTTCGATGGCGACTCCGCAACGGGATACTTTCATAGCGAACCCGAAAATCAAGAAGAAGAAGATTACCGTCAGTACTCTCTTGCTGTCAACCATGAAAGCATGTCAACGCCTGTATTCACTCGCGCCCAACATTTCAAAGCACAGAAAGAAGAAGAAGACAGACGGAAGTCAAATGAAAAGGGAAAAGAAGCTTCCACTTCTAATCCCAAGTCTACACAAGAGAACGTCACACAAAACCCTCAAGATCCGTCTTCGACGAACTTTGACATTGTGACGTCTATGATGAAGACGAAGGTACAAATCTCTCAGCTGGAGTATCTCCAGGATCATCCCGATCAAATCGATCGGATTCTCAAAGTAGTACAAAAGCAGGCCATCATCCAGCCTACGTTGCTAGCATCTACCGTATCAGCGGAAGAAAAGCCAAAACCCTTCTACATATCTTTGTATATGGGAGGTTATAAGCTCAACAACTGCATCATCGACTCTGGAGCATCGGACAACGTCATGCCTTTGCAAATCATGAACTCATTGGGACTATCATGCACCGAAACTCACGATAAGTGTTATTCACTTGAATCAAAACCGGTGCCGTTAGTCGGCCAATTGAAAGACGCACAAGTAAGACTAGCGTCCTGCCCAGAGAAGAAGATCATGATGACCATCCTCATAGCTGACATTCCAATCAGTTATGGAATGTTACTAAGCCGAAGGTTTTGCAAAGATCT